>NC_069479.1:4310083-4317583 GCF_026875155.1 Cherax quadricarinatus
TGTTAAATTTTTTAACACATACTTCCTTCATTTTTTACACGGGGGATACCAGCGTTTTCCCTAATGTAAATTATGTAGAACAGGACATAATAAATGTGACGATTAGGGTACAAGGCATGGTCCTTAGGCAAATGATAAATTAAAACCTAACAAATCCCCGGGCCCTGATGAACTGTATGAAAGGGTTCTAAAGGAATGTAAAGAGGAGCTTAGCAAACCTTTGGCTAATCTTTTCAAAATATCCTAAAAAACGGGGCATGGTGCCGAAAGTGGAAAATGGCAAATGTATCCCCTTTTTTTTAAAAGCGGGTGACAGGTCTTAGCCTCGAACTATAGACCAATAAGCCTAACCAAGTGGGAAAATTTAGGGGAATAAATTTAATTGCCGAGGCAGTTCGTAGCCCTTAAAAAGCAAAATTAATCAACGAACTCAGCTGGTTTTACAAAGGGGCGTTCCCCCTTTACAAAATTATTAACTTTTTTCACAAAGGTTTTTGGGGAGGTAGTAGATCATGGTAGAATATGATATTGTGTATATGGACTTCAGTAAGCTTTTGACAGGGTCCCACACAGGACATTGAGGAAAATTAAAGCACATGGAATAGGAGGAGAATTTTTTCTGATAAGAGGCTGGTGACAAATAGCAGCAGGGGTTTTGCATAAATGGGAAAGAACAGAGTGGGAAAGCGTCCGAGCGGTGTTCCACAGGGGTCAGTGTTGGGCCCCTGCGTTCACAATCTACATAAACGACATAGTGAGGGCTTTAAAGAGCGACATCGGCAATTTTGCCGATGACACCAAAATAGCCGTCGAATCATTCTGAAGGACATTCGAGCCTTAGAAAGATTTAATAACTAAATGCAATGGTCGCGAGAAGTGAGATGAAAGTTTTAAAGGATATGAAATGAAAGTTCTAAATGTTGGACAGGACAATAAACCATGGGCCACATATAAACTAAAATAAATGTGATCTTTTAATTTACGGATGGAAAAAGTTGGAGTTTCTGGTTAGAGAACTGAAACCAATGGCAACGTGCATAAGTGTGCAATAAAGCTAATAGATTTGCCGGCTTCAATCAAAAGCATAAATTAATAAGGAGTCCTCAGGTTCCGTTCTTCAACTCTATACATCCTTGGTTTAGGTATTTGGGGGAATATGGCACAGTTTTTGGTACATGGTATTACAGAATGGAATATAAACTCTGGAAAATGTACAAAGGATGGATGAGAAAGTTGATTCCTGTATCAGAAACCTTCCCTAGAGGTTAGCTAAAGGGGATGAATCTGCTCTTCTAGAAAGACGTAGAATTAGGGGTGGTAGTTGGGTGTGTAAATGGAAGACAGAATAAATAGGGGTGAAAATAGTGTGCTGAAAATTTAGCCTAGACAGACTCGCAGAAATGGCTTTAAGTTTGGGAAAATTCAGATTCAGGAAGGATATAGGAAAAGACTGGTTTGAAAAAATTGGCGGGATTGAACCGCAGTAATTAGAGTCTCAAATACTCCAGTGCCCGTCGGTTAGCCACTAACCAGCTAGCCACATATAATTCAACCAACTAGGTATATTTTAACATAGGAAAGTTAGGCTACTGGTACCACTGTGACCAAACAATGCAAGTTTTTCAGACAATCTCCAAGCTAGCGTGGCCTGACGAACTACTAGCCTCAAGTTCCCTTCAACTCGTCAACTTTGTACCTCATAGAAATTCGTAAGTGACACGATTCGTCTGTAAAAAATTGCATTTGGGTGTCACAGAGGTGCCAGTTAACTTTCCTATGGTTTATAATAACCTAGTTGGATGAATCTCATTGTAGACTAGCTGAGTATAGGGCTAATGACGACGGTGGAGTTTGAGACTTATGGATGCGAGGTGCAATTCCGCCGGGGAAAATGGTTGTTGGAAAATTCGTGTCATGATTCTTGAGTACAAGTACTGGTTTGGTAATAGAGTTGTGGATGAGTGGAAACAAACTCCCAAGTACAGTTATAGAGGCCAGAAGTTGTGTAGCTTTAAAAATAGTTGGATAAATACATGAGTGGATGTGGGTGGGTGTGAGTTGGACCTGATAGCTTGTGCTACCAGGTCGGTTGCCGTGTTCCTCCCTTAAGTCAATGTGACCTGACCTGACTAGGTTGGGTGCATTGGCTTAAGCCTGCCTAGGACTGGGACCTGCCTCAATGGCAGTAGCCTTCTTCAGTGTTCTTCGTTCTTATGTTCTTACTACTACTACCACTATTACTACTACCATAACCATTACTACTACTACTACCACCATTACTACTACCATAACCATTACTACTACTACTACCACCATTACTACTACCATAACCATTGCTACTACTACTACCACCATTACTACTACCATAACCATTACTACTACTACTACCACTTTTTAAAACCCCATACCATACCATAACCATTGCTACTACATACTAACTACCACCATTACTACTACCATAACCTTACTACTACTACTTACTACTACTACTAACACCATTGCTACTACTACTACCATTTATTACTCCGCTACTACCACTGTTACTACTAAATTACTACTACCACTACTACTGTTCTACTACTATTACTACTACTACTACCACTACTATGCTACTACTACTATTACTAAACTACTTACTACCATACTACTGCACTAACTACTATTATACTACTACTACCACTACTACTGCTAACTACTATTACTACTACTACTACCACTACTACTGCTACTACTACTATTACTACTACTACTACCACCATTACTACTACTATAACCGTTACTACTACTACTACCACCATTACTACTACCACTACCACTATTACTGCTACTACTACTGTTACTACTACTACCACTACCACTGCTACTACTACTGTTACTACTACTACCACTACCACTATTACTGCTACTACTACTGTTACTACTACTACCACTACCACTATTACTGCTACTACTATTATTACTACTACTACCACTACCACTATTACTGCTACTACTACTGTTACTACTACTACTACCACTACTACTGCTACTACTACCATTACTACTACTACTACCACTACTACTGCTACTACTACTATTACTACTAGTAGTTCCACTAGTTGTTCATGTTAACTAGTGGAGCCTCTGGCACCAGGGTGCCAGAGGCTCCACTCTCTCAATAACAGCCATTCCTGGCAACGTTTCGCTCACTAGCAGTGAAAAAACAACATTGGTAGCAGTTGAGACGGTTATTTTCACAACGTTTCGCTCAAGAATGGCTTTTACACACACCTGTGTAAGTGTAAAGTGGAAGTGTCAGGTGTAAGTGTCAGCTGCAAGTGCCATGTGTAAGTGTCAAGTGCAAGTGTCAGGTGTAAGTGTCAAGTGTAAGCGTCAGGTGTAAGTGTCAGGTGTAAGTGTCAGGCGTAAGCACCAGGTTTAAGCACCAGGTATGAACACTAGGTATAAGCACCAGCTATAAGCGCCGTGTATAAGCACCAAGTATAAGTACCAGGTATAAGCACCGGGTATAAGCATCAGATATAAGGGAGGTAACGCACTAGCGCACACCAGGATTCCATTATTATATAACAACGTGAATTATAGAGGTTGTGATAGCATCTACTCAGACAATAGATTATATATAGTCATCCCCAGGGCTGTGTCTGTATGATGGCTGTGTCTGTATGATGGCTGTGTCTGTATGATGGCTGTGTCTGTATGATGGCTGTGTCAGTATGATGGCTGTTTTCTGTATGATGGCTGTGTCTGTTTTGATGGCTATGTCTGTATGATGGCTGTGTCTGTATGATGGCTGTGTCTGTATGATGGCTGTGTCTGTATGATGGCTGTGTCTGTATGATGGCTGTGTCTGTATGATGGCTGTGTCTGTATGATGGTGTGTCTGTATGATGGCTGTGTCTGTATGATGGCTGTGTCTGTATGATGGCTGTGTCTGTATGATGGCTGTGGGCTGTATGATGGCTGTGTCTGTATGATGGCATGTCTGTATGATGGCTGTGTCTGTATGATGGCTGTGTCTGTATGATGGCTATGTCTGTATGATGGCTGTGTCTGTATGATGGCTGTGTCTGTATGATGGCTGTGTCTGTATGATGGATGTGTCTGTATGATGGGTGTGTCTGTATGATGGCTGTGTCTGTATGATGGCTGTGTCTGTATGATGGCTGTGTCTGTATGATGGCTATGTCTGTATGATGGCTGTGTCTGTATGATGGCTGTGTCTGTATGATGGCTATGTCTGTATGATGGCTGTGTCTGTATGATGGCTGTGTCTGTATGATGGCTGTGTCTGTATGATGGCTGTGTCCCGTATGATGGCTATGTCTGTATGATGGCTGTGTCTGTATGATGGCTGTGTCTGTATGATGGGGTATGTCTGTATGATGGCGTTGTCTGTATGATGGCTGTGTCTGTATGATGGCTGTTTCTGTATGATGGCTGTGTCTGTATGTGTCTGTGTCTGTATGATGGCTGTGTCTGTATGATGGCTGTGTCTGTATGATGGATGTGTTCTGCATGATGGCTGTGTCTGTATGATGGCTGTGTCTGTATGTGTCTGTGTCTGTATGATGGCTGTGTCTGTATGATGACTGTGTCTGTATGATGGCTGTGTCTGTATGATGGCTGTGTCTGTATGATGCTGTGTCTGTATGTGTCTGTATCTGTATGATGGCTGTGTCTGTTTTGATGGCTGTGTCTGTATGATGGCTGTGTCTGTATGATGCTGTGTCTGTATGATGGCTGTGTCTGTATGATGGCTGTGTCTGTATGATGGCTGTGTCTGTATGATGGCTGTGTCTGTATGATGGCTATGTCTGTATGATGGCTGTGTCTGTATGATGGCTGTGTCTGTATGATGGCTGTGTCTGTATGATGGCTGTGTCTGTATGATGGCTGTGTCTGTATGATGGCTGTGTCTGTATGATGGCTATGTCTGTATGATGGCTGTGTCTGTATGATGGCTGTGTCTGTATGATGGCTATGTCTGTATGATGGCTGTGTCTGTATGATGGCTGTGTCTGTATGATGGCTGTGTCTGTATGATGGCTGTGTCTGTATGATGGCTGTGTCTGTATGATGGTTGTGTCTGTATGATGGCTGTGTCTGTATGATGGCTATGTCTGTATGATGGCTGTGTCTGTATGATGGCTGTGTCTGTATGATGGCTATGTCTGTATGATGGCTGTGTCTGTATGATGGCTGTGTCTGTATGATGGCTGTGTCTGTATGATGGCTGTGTCTGTATGATGGCTGTGTCTGTATGATGGCTATGTCTGTATGATGGCTGTGTTCTGTATGATGGATGTGTCTGTATGATGGCTATGTCTGTATGATGGCTGTGTCTGTATGATGGCTGTGTCTGTATGATGGCTGTTTCTGTATGATGGCTGTGTCTGTATGTGTCTGTGTCTGTATGATGGCTGTGTCTGTGTATGATGGCTGTGTCTGTATGATGGCTATGTCTGTATGATGGCTGTGTCTGTATGATGGCTGTGTCTGTATGTGTCTGTGTCTGTATGATGGCTGTGTCTGTATGATGGCTGTGTCTGTATGATGGCTGTGTCTGTATGATGGCTGTGTCTGTATGATGGCTGTGTCTGTATGTTCTTGTGTCTGTATGATGGCTGTGTCTGTATGATGGCTGTGTCTGTATGATGGCTGTGTCTGTATGATGGCTGTGTCTGTATGATGGCTGTGTCTGTATGATGGCTGTGTCTGTATGATAGCTGTGTCTGTATGATGGCTGTGTCTGTATGATGGCTATGTCTGTATGATGGCTGTGTCTGTATGATGGCTGTGTCTGTATGATGGCTTATTTCTGTATGATGGCTGTGTCTGTATGATGGCTGTGTCTGTATGATGGCTGTTTCTGTATGATGGCTGTTTTCTGTATGTGTCTGTGTCTGTATGATGGCTGTGTCTGTATGATGGCTTGTCTGTATGATGGCTGTGTCTGTATGATGGCTGTGTCTGTATGATGGCTGTTTTCTGTATGATGGCTGTGTCTGTATGATGGCTGTGTCTGTATGATGGCTGTCTGTATGATGGCTGTGTCTGTATGATGGCTGTATTTGTGGGTGTTACTGTACCCAACCTTCAAGACTGTGGCTTGGGTATCACCCAACAATATTCTTCAAGGCTGGGGATGATCACCGTGAAGAATTTAGACCGTGTGCAACATTTTTGGGATCTTTATTGAGGAAACGTTTCATCACAGGGTAGCTTCATCAGTCCAATACAGAGAAGAACGATGGAAGATGTGGAGGAGTTTGAGGTAATCCGTCCCTCACTCCTGAACATCGACTCAGCTGAGGGGTACTGTCACCTAATTATAGGAACGATTGGAGTCTTGACTTGTCTCAAATGAGCGCAGGCGAGAGAGATACTTCATATCTACACAGTGGAAATCCCTACGAAGGCAAAGGACTTGGCAGGCAATGCAATATCCCCCCCCAATTAAAAGCAGGGGCGCCATTAGTGCACTAAAAGAAAACAGTGTCAGGGGCCCAAGACTGTTCAACTGCCTCCCAGTATACATAAGGGGATTACCAATAGACCCCTGACTGTCTTCAAGCGGAGCTGGATAGGACACCTTAAGTCAGTACCCGATCAGCCGAGCTGTTGGTTTTTACACCGATTTACGTGCGGTCAGCAGTAACAACCTGGTTGATCAGGTCCTGATCCACGGCGAGGCCTGGTCACGGACCTGGCCGCGGGGGCGTTGACCCCCGGAACACCCTCTAGGTATACTCTAGGTATACTCCAGGTATACTCCTGTGTACTCCGGGTACACTCCAGGTATACCCCCAGGTATACTCCGGTTTTAGTTTACTCCCAAGTATACTCTAGGTATACTCCAGGTATACTCCGGGTATACTCCAGGTATACTCTAGGTATACTCCAGGTATACTCCTGGTATACACTAGGTATACTCTAGGTATACTCCAGGTATACTCTAGGTATACTCCAGGTATACTCCGGGTATACACTAGGTATACTCTAGGTATACTCCAGGTATACTCTAGGTATACTCCAGGTATACTCCGGGTATACTCCAGGTATACTCCAGGTATACTCTAGGTATTCTCCAGGTATACTCCGGGTATACACTAGGTATACTCTAGGTATACTCCACGTATACTCCGGGTATACTCTAGGTGTACTCCAGGTATACTCTAGGTATACTCCACGTATACTCCGGGTATACTCGGTATACTCCAGGTATACCTCATCAACCACCATTGTTCTGTGTACTGGACTGAACAAGTCACAGTGGGGCGAAACGTTCCATTACAAGTGTCTCAGTCTATAATTTAATATTTTAAATAAGTTATTAATTACATCTGAATTATCTTGATCCTGATGGTCGAAATCAGTGACCACTTTCTCGGTGGTCAGGGGACCACTAGGCTGGACCGCCGACTGTTTCCAAACTCAGAAACTGTCCAGATTCCGAAATAGTGACCAATCTCTCGGTGGTCAGGGGACCACTAGGCT
>NC_069479.1:4322583-4382583 GCF_026875155.1 Cherax quadricarinatus
ACCCATGTACCTCACTACCACTGATCTGTACCCATGTACCTCACTACCACTGATCTGCACTCATGTACCTCACTACCACTGATCTGTACCCATGTACTTCACTACCACTGATCTGTACCCATGTACTTCACTACCACTGATCTGTGCCCATGTACTTCACTACCACTGATCTGTACCCATGTAATCATTACCACTGATCTGTACCCATGTGATCACTACCACTGATCTGTACCCATATGATCACTACCACTGATCTGTACCCATGTACTTCACTACCACTGATCTGTACCCATGTAATCATTATCACTGATCTGTACCCATGTGATCACTACCACTGATCTGTACCCATGTTATCACTACCACTGATCTGTACCCATGTACTTCACTACCACTGATCTGTACCCATGTAATCATTACCACTGATCTGTACCCATGTGATCACTACCACTGATCTGTACCCATGTGATCACTACCATTGATCTGTACCCATGTACTTCACTACCACTGATCTGTACCCATGTAATCATTACCACTGATCTGTACCCATGTGATCACTACCACTGATCTGTACCCATGTGATCACTATCATTGATCTGTACCCATGTACTTCACTACCACTGATCTGCACCCATGTACTTCACTACCACTGATCTGCACCCATGTACTTCACTACCACTGATCTGCACCCATGTACTTCACTACCACTGATCTGTACCCATGTACCTCACTACCACTGATCTGTACCCGTGTACTTCACTACCACTGATCTGTACCCATGTACTTCACTACCACTGATCTGCACCCATGTACTTCACTACCACTGATCTTTACCCATGTACTTCACTACCACTGATCTGTACCCATGTAATCATTACCACTGATCTGTACCCATGTGATCACTACCACTGATCTGTACCCATGTGATCACTACCACTGATCTGTACCCATGTGATCACTACCACTGATCTGTACCCATGTACTTCACTACCACTGATCTGTACCCATGTAATCATTACCACTGATCTGTACCCATGTGATCACTACCACTGATCTGCACCCATGTACCTCACTACCACTGATCTGTACCCATGTACTTCACTACCACTGATCTGTACCCATGTGATCACTACCACTGATCTGTACCCATGTACTTCATTACCACTGATCTGCACCCATGTACTTCACTACCACTGATCTGCACCCATGTACTTCACTACCACTGATCTGCACCCATGTACTTCACTACCACTGATCTGCACCCATGTACTTCACTACCACTGATCTGCACCCATGTACTTCACTACCACTGATCTGCACCCATGTACTTCACTACCACTGATCTGCACCCATGTACTTCACTACCACTGAGCTAAAAACATAACATTTCTCCATTCATTTGTCGTCCATCCCTTATGATTGAGTGCTCACTGCAGCCGATTATTCTTCATACCAGCAGTCAACAAATGATTCTTTATCGGCTTTCTGGCGGTTCTGTCAACTTCAAGGAACCTTCGTCGACCAGTTGAATAATCAACATTTACACTAGCTGAAACCAAATCTCTGTCGATCTTTGCTGGTTTTCTTGGGATCTTTCACACCATTTCTTTTGATAACTTACTCATCGTGATGTGTTGTCTTGTGTTTTCCTCGACGCAGCGCTCCACAATCACCAGTGTCGTCAGTTTTCTTCAGAATCCCGCCAACAGTTGGCTTTGCTAGGCTCAAATTTTCGGAGATCTGTCTGATACTCAAATCAGTATGTTTTCTAAGAGCTTCAGTACTTGCACACTTTTAAGTGCAACATCCATTATGAATTTTAGCAGTAATTATGACCTGAAGGGCATGCTGCAGTAGTCTTGCAGAACAACAACTGTTGTAGCACTGACGGCAGTCGCAGGGTAACACCACAGCTGGATGGTTGCCAGAAGTCAGTAGTAAACTCTTATAAAAAGAAAAAAACCAAAACTATATTAAGCCGAGACTAAGACATATTATGATATATCACAAAATTTACTCCTGTCCCAATTATTTGCATACTACTATATATATGTATATGTATATATATATATATATATATATATATATATATATATATATATATATATATATATATATATATATATATATATATTATTTTTTAAAAACACTTCGGCCGTCTCCCACCAAGGCAGGGTGGCCCGAAAAAGAAAAACTTCCATCATCATTCACTCCATCACTGTCTTTCCAGAGGCGCCCTTACACTGCAGTTATAAAGCTGCAACATTAACACCCCTCCTTCAGAGTGCAGGCACTGTACTTCCCATCTCCAGGACTCAAGTCCGGCCTGCCGGTTTCCCTGAACCCCTTCATAAATTTTACCTTGCTCACACTCCAACAGCACGTCAAGTATTAAAAACCATTTGTTTCCATTTGCTCCTATCTAACATACTCATGCATGCTTGCTGGAGTCCAAGCCCCTCGCACACAAAACCTCCTTTACCCCCTCCCTCCAACCTCTCCTAGGCCGACCACTACCCAGCCTTCCCTCCACTACTTATTTATACACTTCGAAGTCATTCTATTTCGTTTCGTCCTCTCTGCATGTCCAAACCATCTCAATAACCCCTTCTCAGCCCTCTGGATAATAGTTTTGGTAATCCTGCACCTCCTAATCTGCATTATATTCACACCACACATTGCCCTCAGACATGACATCTCCACTTCCTCCAGCCTTCTCCTCGCTGCAACATTCATCACCCATGCTTCACACCCATACAAGAGTGTTGGTACAACTATACTCTCATACATTCCTCTCTTTGCTTTCATGGATAAAATTCTTTGTCTCTACAGACCCCTAAGTGCACCACTCACCTTTTTTTTCCTCGTCAATTCTATGATTCACCTCATTTTTCATAGACCCATCCGCTGACACGTTCACTCCCAAATATCTGAACACATTCACCTCCTCCATACGCTCTCCCTCCAATCTGATGTCCAGTCTTTCGTTACCTAATGTTTTTGTTATCCTCATCACCTTATTCTTTCCTGTATTCACTTTTAATTTCCTTCGTTTACATACGCTACTAAACTCAACCACCAACCTCTGCAACTTCTCTTCAGAATCTCCCAAAAGCACAGTGTCATCAGCAAAGAGCAACTGTTGACAACTCTCACTTTGAGTCAGATTCTTTATCTCTTAACCTCACACCCCTTGCCAACACCCGAGCATTCACTTCTCTTACAACTCCATCTATAAATATATTGAACAACCATGGTGACATCACACATCCCTGTCTAAGGGAGAAATAATCTCCCTCTAGTCTGCATACTCTAAGCCTGTAAATTAGCAGCCAACAAATGGGCTCAAGTAAAGGTTACTTACAAAGGTACACTGTAGTCTTAACATATCATTTACAAATGTACACTGTCTACCTGCCTGGAGGGTATTCGGGAATCAACGCCCCCGCGGTCCGGTCCACGACCAGGCCTCCCAGTGGTCTGAACTGTTCATTTACAAAGGTACACTGTAGCCTCAACACGTCATTTACAAAGTCACACCTCAGTCTTAACAGATCATTTACAAAGGTACACTGCAAAGTCTTACCACAGCATGGTGCTCGAGCAAGGATCACTTACAAAGGTGCACTGCGGTACCATTTACAGTGACAAAAATATCTTTCGTCAAATTTTTTTTGTCTTCCTTTTCAAATTGTTTGATGTGTGTTCCATTTCATTCTAATTGATGCCGATGTTAACAGCATCAATTAGGCTCCAGCTGCTGTGCAATACTGTGTTGACATCCACCGCTGTGTTGCGTATAATGAGTTTTTCTTGTTGAATTATTTTGTATATTTCGAAATTGATTTGGTGTTGCGTATTTTTTGTATATTTTTTTTCTGTACGATGTGAGTGTTGTGTAATATTGTGTTGCATGAACAATTGCTTGTAACTGTGGAAGAATGGTCACAATACCGTGGCTGGAACAATTCACAGATAATAACACAGTCACAATACCGTGGCTGGAACAATTCACAGATAATAACACAGTCACAATACCGTGGCTGGAACAGTTCACAGATAATAACACAGTCACAATTCCGCGGCTGGAACAATTCACAGATAATAACACAGTCACAATACCGTGGCTGGAACAATTCACAGATAATAACACACAATACCGTGGCTGGAACAGTTCACAGATAATAACACAGTCACAATTCCGCGGCTGGAACAACTCACAGATAATAACACACTCACAATACCGTGGCTGGAACAATTCACAGATAATAACACAGTCACAATACCGTGGCTGGAACAATTCACAGATAATAACACAGTCACAATACCGTGGCTGGAACAGTTCACAGATAATAACACAGTCACAATACCGAGGCTGGAACAGTTCACAGATAATAACACAGTCACAATACCGTGGCTGGAACAATTCACAGATAATAACAGTCACAATACCGTGGCTGGAACAATTCACAGATAATAACACAGTCACAATACCGTGGCTGGAACAACTCACAGATAATAACACAGTCACAATACCGTGGCTGGAACAACTCACAGATAATAACACAGTCACAATTCCGCGGCTGGAACAACTCACAGATAATAACACAGTCACAATACCGTGGCTGGAACAACTCACAGATAATAACACAGTCACAATACCGTGGCTGGAACAACTCACAGATAATAACACAGTCACAATACCGTGGCTGGAACAACTCACAGATAATAACACAGTCACAATACCGTGGCTGGAACAATTCACACTCACAGCTGGAAACTCTAGAGACGATGTTTCAGTCCACCGTGAACCATTATCGGTGGTCTAAGACGAACCTGTAAAAAATCAACTACAAAACTGGATGGTTTACCGTAAACTGTTTACACTCCCTGATCCCCCCGAAATGTAAACAAAAATAGATTTCCAGATAATTTACAAGAGCTACATCGATGTCTTGTATTCTGGGCGATCACGAACCAGATTGACGGACAGGTGGCTACTGATTGCGCCTTTTCGGTCATCTGTCTGGCCTTCAAGTCACCCTCAAATAAGTCTGAGGACTGAGGAGTCTGGAACTCAAGGTTGAGATCAAAGTGAACTATCAAGGCTCATTTTTGAGGATGGTTCAGTGGCTCTATTACACTCTCAACGTCTCAATGCGCTAGATTAGGAGGGAAAAGTGTAGCATAGAACGGTACTAGATTTTGCAGCACGGTGCTAGGTGGTGCAGCACGGTGCTAGGTGGTGCAGCACGGTGCTAGGTGGTGCAGCACGGTGCTAGGTGGTGCAGCACGGTGCTAGGTAGTGCAGCACGGTGCTAGGTGGTGCAGCACGGTGCTAGGTGGTGCAGAACGGTGCTAGGTGGTCCAACACGGTCCAAGGTGGTCCAACACAGTACTGGGTGGTACAGCACGGTGCTAGGTGGTGCAGCACGGTGCTAGGTGGTGCAGCACGGTGCTAGGTGGTCCAACACAGTGCTAGGTGGTCCAACACGGTGCTAGGTGGTCCAACATGGTCCTAGGTGGTGAAGCACGGTGCTAGGTGGTCCAGCACGGTGCTAGGTGGTGCAGCACGGTGCTAGGTGGTCTAGCACGGTGCTAGGTGGTCCAACACGGTGCTAGGTGGTGCAGCACGGTGCTAGGTGGTGCAGCACGGTGCTAGGTGGTGCAGCACGGTGCTAGGTAGTGCAGCACGGTGCTAGGTGGTGCAGCACGGTGCTAGGTAGTGCAGCACGGTGCTAGGTAGTGCAGCACGGTGCTAGGTGGTGCAGCACGGTGCTAAGTGGTCCAACACGGTCCTAGGTGGTCCAACACGGTGCTAGGTGGTGCAGCACGGTGCTAGGTGGTGCAGCACGGTGCTAGGTGGTGCAGCACGGTGCTAGGTGGTCCAACACGGTGCTAGGTGCTCCAACACGGTGCTAGGTGGTGCAGCACGGTGCTAGGTGGTCCAGCACGGTGCTAGGTGGTGCTGCACGGTGCTAGGTGGTCAAGCACGGTGCTAGGTGATCCAACACGGTGCTAGGTGGTGCAGCACGGTGCTAGGTGGTGCAGCACGGTGCTAGGTGGTGCAGCACGGTGCTAGGTAGTGCAGCACGGTGCTAGGTAGTGCAGCACGGTGCTAGGTAGTGCAGCACGGTGCTAGGTGGTGCAGCACGGTGCTAGGTAGTGCAGCACGGTGCTAGGTGGTGCAGCACGGTGCTAGGTGGTCCAGCACGGTGCTAGGTGGTCCAACACGGTGCTAGGTGGTGCAGCACTGTTCTAGGTGGTGCAGCAGGGTGCTAGGTGGTCCAACACGGTGCTAGGTGGTGCAGCACGGTGCTAGGTGGTGCAGCACGGTGCTAGGTAGTGCAGCACGGTGCTAGGTGGTGCATCACGGTGCTAGGTGGTCCAGCACGGTGCTAGGTGGTCCAACACGGTGCTAGGTGGTGCAGCACTGTTCTAGGTGGTGCAGCAGGGTGCTAGGTGGTCCAACACGGTGCTAGGTGGTGCAGCACGGTGCTAGGTGGCGCAGCACGGTGCTAGGTGGTGCAGCACGGTGCTAGGTGGTGCAGCACGGTGCTAGGTGGTGCAGCACGGTGCTAGGTAGTGCAGCACGGTGCTAGGTAGTGCAGCACGGTGCTAGGTAGTGCAGCACGGTGCTAGGTGGTCCAGCACGGTGCTAGGTGGTCCAACACGGTGCTAGGTGGTGCAGCACTGTTCTAGGTGGTGCAGCAGGGTGCTAGGTGGTCCAACACGGTGCTAGGTGTGCAGCACGGTGCTAGGTGGTGCAGCACGGTGCTAGGTAGTGCAGCACGGTGCTAGGTGGTGCAGCACGGTGCTAGGTGGTGCCAGCACGGTGCTAGGTGGTCCAACACGGTGCTGGGTGTGCAGCACTGTTCTAGGTGGTGCAGCAGGTGCTAGGGGGCCCAACACGGTGCTAGGTGGTGCAGCACGGTGCTAGGTGGCGCAGCACGGTGCTAGGTGGTGCAGCACGGTGCTAGGTGGTGCAGCACGGTGCTAGGTGGTGCAGCACGGTGCTAGGTAGTGCAGCACGGTGCTAGGTAGTGCAGCACGGTGCTAGGTAGTGCAGCACGGTGCTAGGTGGTGCAGCACGGTGCTAGGTGGTCCAGCACGGTGCTAGGTGGTCCAACACGGTGCTAGGTGGTGCAGCAGGGTGCTAGGTGGTCCAACACGGTGCTAAGTGGTGCAGCACGGTGCTAGGTGGCGCAGCACGGTGCTAGGTGGTGCAGCACGGTGCTAGGTGGTGCAGCACGGTGCTAGGTGGTGCAGCACGGTGCTAGGTAGTGCAGCACGGTGCTAGGTAGTGCAGCACGGTGCTAGGTAGTGCAGCACGGTGCTATGTAGTGCAGCACGGTGCTAGGTGGTGCAGCACGGTGCTAGGTGGTCCAGCACGGCGCTAGGTGGTCCAACACGGTGCTAGGTGGTGCAGCACTGTGCTAGGTGGTGCAGCAGGGTGCTAGGTGGTCCAACACGGTGCTAGGTGGTGCAGCACGGTGCTAGGTGGTCCAGCACGGTGCTAGGTGGTACAGCACGGTACTAAGTGGTGCAACACGGCGCCAGGTGATCCAGCACTGTAGCAAGTGGTCCAACTATTCTATGGGTCACCTGATGTTTCACAGACCCATCCAGTTACAAGTCCACTCTCAGATATCTGAACACATTTACCTCCTCTATGCTCCCTCCCTCCAATCTAATATCCAATCTTCGATTACCCGTATTGTTTCTTACCTTAATCACCTTCCTCTTCCGTATGTTTACTCTTCCACTTTCGTATTTCCTAAAATCCACCAAAATCTCTAATTTTGGTGGAGAATCTCCCACAAGAACTGTATCATCGGCAAACAGTAGTTGTAGCAACACGATCTTTTTATCGGATCCGAAATATTTTGATCCCACACCTCGCCCCAACGCCCTTGCATTCGTTTCTTTTACAACTCCATCTATAAATATGTTAAACAGCCATGGTGACATTACACATACCTGCCTAAGACCTACTTTTACTGGGAAATAATCTCCGTTACTCTTACCCTAACCTGAGCCTAACTGCGCTCATCAGAGTTCTTAACTGATTTAACTAGTAGCATAGAAGTATATTGGTGTAGTAGTAGTAGTAGCAGCAGCAGTAGCAGCAGTAACAGTAGCAGCAGCAGTAGCAGCAGTGACAGTAGCAGCAGTAACAGTAGCAGCAGTAACAGTAGCAGCAGTAACATTAGCAGCAGTAACACGGCGAGGGCCTGGGTTCGATTCCCAGCCAGAGTAGAAACATTGGGCGTGTTTCTTTCCACCTGTTGTCTATGTTCCCCATCAGTAAAATGGGTACCTGGGTGTTAGTCGTCTGGTGTGGGTCGCATCCTGGGACACTGACCTAATTTGCCCGAGATGCTCAGCATAACAAGTGGCTTTCTATGTAGTAGTATGTCATTGTTGTCAGCTAGGACTGTATACCATGTACATGTACTTGTAGTAAATAAAGATTATTATTATTATTATTATTATTATTATTATTATTATTATTAGTAGTAGTAGTAGTAGTAGTAGTAGTAGTAGTAGTAGTAGTAGTATTACCAATGTTTCAATAAGCAAGACACAAGTATCATACCAACAATTCTTAAACAAAATTGACAAACTGAACTACATTAAAATTTCGAAGGATCAAACATCACTCAAATGACACCAATTGAATGTTGAATGTTGCGATGATTGAGGGGGAGGGGAGAGGGGGGAGGGGGAGGGGGAGGGGGAGGGGGAGGGGGGAGGGGGAGGGGGAGGGGAGGGGAGATGTTTATATATATCTGGAGACAGACAGCAAGCATCATCATCGTGTGCCCCAGGCTCTAGTTCCACCTTCTTAAATACCTTATATAAGAACATAACAAAGGAGGGGCACTGCAGGAGGCCTACTGGCCCATAAAAGGTACGTCCTTCTCAAAACAACACATAATCACCTATTTTTTTTTAAGAATGTTCCAGTTTTTCGGAGAATGTTCCATTTGTTTTAAGAATGTCCCAATTTTCTGTTAAGAATGACCCATTTTTTGTTTAATAATTGAACACTGTGTTCACCGGATAACTGAACACAGTGTTCACTGAATAACAACTGAACACAGTGTTCACTGAATAACAACTGAACACAGTGTTCACTGAATAACAACTGAACACTGTGTTCACTGAATAACAACTGAACACAGTGTTCAATGAATAACAACTGAACACTGTGTTCACTGAATAACAACTGAACACAGTGTTCACTGAATAACAACTGAACACAGTGTTCACTGAATAACAACTGAACACAGTGTTCACTGAATAACAACTGAACACAGTGTTCACTGAATAACAACTGAACACAGTGTTCACTGCATAACAGCTGAACACAGTGTTCACTGGATAACTGAACACTGTGTTCACTGGATAACTGAACACTGTGTTCACTGGATAACTGAACACTGTGTCCACTGGATAACTGAACACAGTGTTCACTGGATAACTGAACACTGTGTTCACTGAATAACAACTGAACACAGTGTTCACTGAATAACAACTGAACACAGTGTTCACTGAATAACAACTGAACGCAGTGTTCACTGAATAACAACTGAACACAGTGTTCACTGAATAACAACTGAACGCAGTGTTCACTGAATAACAACTGAACACAGTGTTCACTGAATAACAGCTGAACACAGTGTTCACTGGATAACTGAACACTGTGTTCACTGGATAACTGAACACTGTGTTCACTGAATAACAACTGAACTCTTTGTTCACTGAATAACAACTGAACACAGTGTTCACTGAATAACAACTGAACACAGTGTTCACTGAATAACAACTGAACACAGTGTTCACTGAATAACAGCTGAACACAGTGTTCACTGAATAACAACTGAACACAGTGTTCACTGAATAACTGAACACAGTGTTCACTGAATAACAACTGAACACAGTGTTCACTGAATAACAACTGAACACAGTGTTCACTGAATAACAGCTGAACACTGTGTTCACTGAATAACCTGAACACAGTGTTCACGGGATAACAACTGAACACAGTGTTCACTGAATAACAACTGAAAAACGTGTTCACTGAATAACAACTGAACACATGTGTTCACAGAATAACAGCTGAACACAGTGTTCACTGAATAACAACTGAACACAGTGTTCACTGAATAACTGAACACAGTGTTCACTGAATAACAACTGAACACAGTGTTCACTGAATAACAACTGAACACAGACTGTTTTCAACTTGGAATATAAACAACACATCCCCCACTTCTCTCTCTACTTCCCCCTCCTTCCCTCCCTCTCCCCTCTTCTTCCCCTCCTTCCCCCCTCCTCTCCCTTCCTTCCCTCCCTCCTTCCCTTACCTCCCTCCCTCCTTCCTTACCTCCCTCCCCCCCCTTTCCCTACCTCCCTCCCCTCCTTCCCTACTCCCTCCTCCTTCCCTATCTCCCTCCCTCCTTCCCTACTCCTCCCTCCTTCCCTCCTCCCTCCCTCCTTCCCTCATTCCCCTCTGATGACCTGTTCAAGTTTTATCCAATCACAGGTGTCCTTTCAAACACCCAAGCGAGCTGTTCAAGATTTAGCCAGTCACAGACATCTTCTCAATACCCTCCCCCCCCCCCCCCTCCATACGATCTGTTCAAGATATAATCAATCACAGACGTCCTTTTATAACTCCAAGGCTGGCTGTTCAATATTTGACCAATCGCAAAAATCCTCTCAAACTCCCCCATTGCGAACTGCTCAAGTTTCAGCCAATCAGTGAGGTCCTCGCAGATGTAAACAGTATGCTTTCCCACGAGCAAACAACTTTGGCTCTTACGTACTCCACGAACACGGTTCATTTTCCCATAACCTAACTGGAGCTGTATATTCTTATTGGCCCCCAGTGGCAGTTGTACACTTCTAGACTACTGTTGTTCATCATAATATGTGTATAATATACACACAACCACATTATACACACTATACTAATATACTCAAGCACAATTAGACTGTATACTTGTGTTTGAGTGTATTAGTGTGTAGTTGACTGCATTATTCACTAATATATTCATATACAATATATATATATATATATATATATATATATATATATATATATATATATATATATATATATATATATATATTGTGTGTGTGTGTGTGTGTGTGTGTGTGTGTGTGTGTGTGTGTATATGTCGTGCCCAATAGGTAAAACTGGTCAATTATCAAGAACTCATTTAAAATTAAATCCTTTCTATAATTTTCTCTTATACGCTTAAAGATATATTTTTTCATTTATGTTATTATAACAAGCGCAATTTAATTTAGCCTAACCCAACTAAATATATTTTAGATAAGTTTACAATAATTTAATAATAAAAAAAACACAATGAAATATTTTTTTCGTTAGATTCAGAATGAATTTTGCAAAATTATTGCATACACAAATTTTCGCTTGTCTTATTCGGCAAGAAGAGCGTTGCTAGTTAAGCCAAAATCGCAAGTTTTACCTACTCAGTAGGACACAAACACACACACACACATACACACACACACACACATCACACATACACACACACACACACACACACACACACACACACACACACACAACACACACACAACAACACACACACACACACACCACAGCAGAGGTATGATAAAGCTCACGGCTCAGGGAGAGTGACCTAGTAGCGATCAGTGAAGAGGCGGGGCCAGGAGCTCGGACTCGACCCCCGCAACCTCAACTAGGTGAGTACAACTAGGTGAGTACACACACACACACACACACACACACACAACTCTGGAAAGTCATGCAAAGTCTGCAAAGTCATGAAGATTGGGGAAGGGCAAAGAAGACTGCAGACGGAGTACAGTCTAGGGGGCCAGAGACTACAAACCTCACTCAAGGAAAAAGATCTTGGGGTGAGTATAACACCAGGCACATCTCCTGAAGCGCACATCAACCAAATAACTGCTGCAGCATATGGGCGCCTACCAAACCTCAGAACAGCATTCCGACATCTTAATAAGGAATCGTTCAGGACCCTGTACACCGTGTACGTTAGGCCCATATTGGAGTATGCGGCACCAGTTTGGAACCCACACCTAGCCAAGCACGTGAAGAAACTAGAGAAAGTGCAAGGTTTGCAACAAGACTAGTCCCAGAGCTAAGAGGTATGTCCTACGAGGAGAGGTTAAGGGAAATCAACCTGACGACACTGGAGTACAGGAGAGATAGGGGGGACATGATAACGACATACAAAATACTGAGAGGAATTGACAAGGTGGACAAAGACAGGATGTTCCAGAGATTGGACACAGCAACAAGGGGACACAGTTGGAAGTTGAAGACACAGATGAATCACAGGGATGTTAGGAAGTATTTCTTCAGCCACAGAGTAGTCAGAAAGTGGAATAGTTTGGGAAGCGATGTAGTGGAGGCAGGATCCATACATAGCTTTAAGCAGAGGTATGATAAAGCTCACGGCTCAGGGAGAGTGACCTAGTAGCGATCAGTGAAGAGGCGAGGCCAGGAGCTATGACTCGACCCCTGCAACCTCAACTAGGTGAGAACTAGGTGAGTACACACGTTCTTTACCGTCAAGTGAGGGACTCAGAAAATATTGACCTCTAGCTCAGGATAAATCAGTGATTAAAATGAAGAATGAACGGGGGATTCGAACCGTGGTCCTGACATGTAGCAGCCCCAACACTCTACCACTAAGCCACGAACCTTACAATAGGAAGCTTTCACATATAACACCTGTATGCTTTGTCTGTATAAGGGGCACTAAGTAGGCGCTGCTGTCTCGTGTCAGCTCCAGAAGCTCATGTTCCGTCTCTCTTTATATCATACAGTGAAACTTACACAGACAGGTCACAGAAGTGCTCTATCTCCTTATTATATTATAAGCTTCGTAGCTTTGTGGTGTAGTGCTGGGCTGCTACATACCAAGTCCATGGTTCGAATCCTCGCTCAGTTTTTTATTTATTCACACACACACACACACAAACACACACACACACCAGTAAAGAGGCGAGGCCAGGAGCTATGACTCGACCCTTGCAACCATAAATAGGTGACTACACATACCAAAACAATCTTGGCACTTAAACACTCTCTAGTTTACCTCTCAGTTAATCCACCAGCTTACTACGCACCTCCAACACTCACTTGTTTCTTGACTCTCTCTCTCTCTCTCTCTCTCTCTCTCTCTCTCTCTCTCTCTCTCTCTCTCTCTCTCTCTCTCTCTCTCTCTCTCTCCCTGCTGCTGCTATGACTGGGCTTGCTACCTAGCACTTACGTTTTCATGAACGCCCAGCAGCTTCGCCCAGCCCTGTTGCTAGGCCTTGCTAGGTGGGAGAGGGAGGGGGGAGCAGCCGTCTGCATGTGCTGAGATCCAAGGGAGCCACGCCCCCTTCTCTCTCCCTCATTCTCTCCTTCCCTCTATCTATACCCACCTCCGTCCCCCTCCCTCGAAAGGATCACTTTCTCAAAGTATTTTTGAGAGAGAGAGCGAGGGAGAGAGAAAAAACGGAGAGAGAGAGAGAGAGAGAGAGAGAGAGAGAGAGAGGTGTTAAGCTTTAACGCAAATTACAAAAATAATTCTTGTAACCCAGAGGTAGATGACAGCGGAGGTCCTCTGACGTGAGTGACGCACTACTGAGAGAGCTTTCGTAATACGCAATACGCGAGGAAAACACAGGATATGTCAATGAAATACGCTATAGGACGCAGTGAGAGCAGTGTGCTAGAGACGTATTAGCGGATTTACCCTTCATTGAAGGAGCAATAAATACGTGAGATTATTATTTAGTTGTAGCTACAGTAAGAGGCAGCTGGAGTAAGAAAGAAGTGAAAACTAAATAAATTAGGATAGGGAATAATAATAATAATAATAATAATAATAATAATAATAATAATAATAATAATAATAATAATAATAATAATCTTTATTTCTACAAGTACATCAATGCCATACTACTGCAGGAGTCCCTTGTTATTCTGAGCATTTTGGGCAAATTAGGTCAATTTTGTCCCAGGATGCGACCTACACCAGTCGACTAACACCCAGGTACCTGTCTTACTGACAGGTGAACAGGGACAGCAGGTGTAAGGAAACAAGCCCAGTGTTTCCACTCCTTGCCGGGGATCGAACCACGGACCCCTCAGCGTGTGAATCGAGAGCTTTGCCTACCAAGCCACGAGTATTGGGAGAAAGATGGGTTAGAGAGAGAGAGAGAGAGAGAGCGCAGGTAATGAGGAGGAGGTCGAAGAGGTATGGGGAATATTTAATGTTGTGTCACAGTGTACAGTAGTCTACTACTATATATAGGATATAGGAGGGAGGGTACGGGAGGGAAGAGGAGTGACTGGTGGAATGAGGATGTCAGAGTATGGTTCTCTCCATGTAGGAATGATACACTTGAGGCAGAGTACACTAGAGTATACCTGGACGGTGTTCCTGTGGGTCAATGCCCCCGCGGCCCTGTCAGAGAGCTGAGGATGGGTTGCTGAGGTGGTTCGGGCATTTAGAGAAGATAGAGCAGAATATGATAACCAAGTGTGTCTGTTATTCTAGGTTCAAAAGATGGATGAGTAGAGGGTGAACCAAGGAAGGGTCTGATGGAGTGAGGGAAAGAATATTTTAACTGCTAGTGGATTGAGCATCCAACAGGCTCCTGTAACCGCGTTACCTCGGAGTGGATACCAGTGGTTAGCACGGCTTAACGTGCTGTTGGAGTGTGAACAAGGTTAACCAGAGTCCTGGAGGTGAAGAGTACAGTGCCTACACCCTGAAGGACAAGTGGGGAGGCTGCTAAATGAATAGACAGTGAATGCGTTTCTTCTCCTTAGGTGACACTGCCTCGGTGGGACACCGCCGGTCAAGCGAAGGAAAAAATGGAAAATGCTACAAATCGAGGAATTATGTGACTGTGGAGTGGGTGGCAACCAGGTTTGATCCGAGGAAAGAGAAACTAACTTTTATAATAATAATAATAATAATAATAATAATAATAATAATAACAATAATATAATAATAAGAAAAGAAAGAAGACTATAAGAGAGAGAGAGAGAGAGAGTAGAGAGAGAGAGAGAGAGAGAGAGAGAGAGAGAGAGAGGAGGAAGAGAGAGAAGAGAGAGAGAGAGAGAGAGAAAAGAGAGAGAGGAAGAGAGAGAAGAGAGAGAGAGAAAAGAGAGAGAGAGAGAGAAAAGAGAGAGAGAGAGAGAGAGAGAAGAGAAGAGAGAGAGGAGAGTGAGAGAGAGAGAGAGAGAGAGAGAAGAGAGGGGAAAAGAAGAGGGAAGAGAAGAGAGAGAGAGAGGAGGAGAGAGAGAGGAGAGAGAGAGAGGAAAGAGAGAGAGAGAGAGAGAGAGAGAGAGAGAGAGGGGAGAGAGGAAAGAGAGAGAGAGAGAGGAGAGAGAGAGAGAGAGAGGGGAGAGAGAGAGAGAGAGTAAAGGCAGATGCAACTTGTGCGTAGTACGCTATTGAAGGTGTAGTAGACGAGTGGTGGTGGGGGTAGTAGCAACAGGGAAATGTAGTGGTGGTAGTAGTGGTGGCGGTGGTAGTGGTGGTAGTGATGGTGGTAGTAGTGGTGGTGGTAGTAGTGGTGGTAAGTGGTAAATGGCGGTGGTGGTGGTAGTAGTAGTAGTGTAGTATTAGTAGTGGTGGTGTAGTGATGGTGGTAGTAGTGGTGGGGATAGTGGTGGTAGTGGTATTGGCGGTGGTGGTGGTGGTAGTAGTAGTAGTATATTAGTAGTGGCGGGGGTAGTGGGGGTATGATGGGGTGTAGGGTGGGAAGTAGTGGTGGTAGTGGAGGGGGGTGGTGGTGGTGGTAGTAGTGTAGTAGTATTATATTGGTGGTGGTAGGGTAGGGGTGATGGGGGTGGGGGGTAGTATACTTATTAGTAGGGTTTGGGGGTGGTAGTGGCGGGGGTGATGGTGGGGTGGTAGTTGTAGTATTAGTTGGTGGTGGTAGTGGTAGTGGTGATGGGTGTTGGGTTTGTATTAGTAGGGGGTTGGGGGTTGGTGGTATTAGTTATTGGGAGGTGGTAAATTATGTTCTAACACCACACAACCCCCCACACACACACACACAACACAAACACACCACTCACTCACAAACCCCACACCCCAAAATAAACTCACCCCTCAACCCAAATATATACACAAAACCACCCCCAACCCCCACCCCCCCCCCCCCCCCCCCCCCCCCCCCCCCCCCCCCTCAATAAAAACCAACCCCCCCCTTTCTTCCCCCCCGCCCCCACCCCCTCTAAAAAAAAACCCCCCCCCCCCCCCCCCCCCCCTTGGGGAAATAAACCTGACGACACGGAGGACAGGAGAATAGGGGGACATGATAACAAATACAAAAACTGAGGGGGAATTGACAAGGGGGACAAAGACAGGATGTTCAGAATTGGACACAGTAAAAAGGGGGACACATTTTGGAAGCTGAAGACACATTGAAAAAGGGGATGTTGGGAAGAATTTCTTCACCAAGAGTAGTCAGTAAAGTGAATAGTTTGGGAAGCGATGTAGGGGAGGAGGATCCATACATAGCTTTAAGAGAGGTATGATAAAGCCACGGCTCGGGGAGAGTACTATAGCGATCAGTGAAGAGGGGGGGCCAGGAGCTGGGATCGCCCCCCCAAAACCCAACGGGAGTACACACAACACACACCACACCCAACACACACACACACACACACACAAAAACACACCCCACACACCACACCACCACAAAACCACACACACACACACACACACACAACACACAACACAACACACACACACACCACCCCAAAACCAACACAACACACACCACCACACACCACCACACACCACACACCACACACACACACACACCACACACCCCCACACACACCCCCTACACCCACACACACACACACACACCCCCACACACACACTCAACAACCCCACACACCACACAAAACCAAAAACACACCACACAACACACACACACACACCCACACACACACACACACACACACACACACACCACACACACCACAACCACACACACACACAACACACACACACACACACACACTCACACACCACACACAACACACACACACCACACCCCCACACACAACACCACACACACACACACCACACCCCCCAACACACACACACCACACACACAACCCACAAAACACACACACACCACACACACACACACACACACACCACACACACCCCACACACACCACACACACACAACACACACACACACACCACAAAAACACACAACACACACACCACACACACACACACCACACACACCACACACACAACACACCAACATCACACACACCACCACACACCAACACCACACACCCAAAACACACACCCCAAAAACACACAAAACACACCACACAAACACACCACACCAACACACAACAATGGAGACAATAACAGATCAATCTTCCCACCAGGATACCAGATCATGAGGAAAGATAAAAGGGGCAGGGGGGGAGGGGGGGTTGCTCTGCTCGAAAAAAACAGAGGGAAATTCGAAAAAACAAAGGGAATAGAGAGACGGGGAAAGAACTCATAGCAGGTACACTTCAGTCTGGGGAACACAAATGGTCATTGCAGTGATGTAAATCACCACAGAACTGCAGGAGGGCCAAGAGAGGAATATGAAAGAAAAAAACAAAACAATGGGGGCACACTTGCTGAGGTGAAAGAGATCACCCAAACAAAAAGCTGGTTATGGGGGATTTCAACCCCAAGGGGAAAATTGACTGGGGGAAAACCCGGAGCCACATGGGGGTTTCCGAAACATTTAGGCCAGGATTTGGACGGTCTGGAAAACCTCATGCACCAACTGTTAAGGGGCACACCCGAGTGAAGGGGAGGGTGAACCCGCAAGTTGGGCCTTTGTTCACCCCGGGGGAGTAAGACATGAGGAACAAATATAGAGTCCCCCCAGGAGCTAGCGACCCCCGGGGTTCTTGCTTTGAATAATAGTAAGCTGCAAGTGGAGAGAATAAGGAGTAGAATGGGAAAAAACCTGACTATAAAAGAGGGGACTAATAGGGTTTAAAAACTTCTGCGGGGGGTCCCGGGGCGAGAATGGCAGGAAAGCCATTAAAAGAAAAGATGGAATATTGCAAAAAAAATGAGGAGGGAGTGGGAAAGGTTCTTTCCCCAAAGGGGAACAGTAACAACGGGGGAAAAAACCCGAACAAACCCCCGGTTTTCCCGACGGGTAAGGGGGCAAAAAAAAAGTGCAATAGAAATGGAAAAAATCAGAAGGGAAGAACACACGAAAAAAAGGGGATCAGTCGCAAGCCAGGAAGAGTCGCACAGGTAAGGAGGGAGGCCCACGACAGTATGAAAATGACATAGCACGAGAATCAAAAACTGACCCGAAACTGTTGTACAGCCAACGGAGGGAAAACAACAGTCAAAGACCAGGTGCGATTTTAAAGGGCAAAGGTGGGAACTCACAAAAAATGATCGGGGGTAGTGAGGAGCTACAGGAATTTAAAGGGAAATTTTTTCGTAGAGACAGGAAGGGCTGGGGAAGACAGCACAAAGGGAAAATAAGAGGTATACCAAAAGTGTTGGGATGACATACAAACAACTGAGGAGGAGGTGAAGAAACTCTTAAGGACCTTGACACCCCAAAGGCGATGGGGCCGGACAAAATCTCCCCATGGGTCCTTAGAAGGAGAAGAGCTGTGTTGCCCCTAACCACAATTTCAACAATCCCCTTTAAAAATGGGCAACTACCTAGAAAAGGAAGACGCTAAAGTAGTCCCCAAATTTAAGAAGGGGAAAAAGAAAAGAGGCACTAAATACGACCTGTGTCTCTGACATGTATTGTGTGAAAAGTCAGGAGAAAATTTCAGGGGGAAAGGGGGTCGAACCCCTGGAAAGGAACAAGATTAAAAATAAAAACCAGCATGGTTATGGAAGGCAAATCTTGTATCACAAACCTCCGGGGGTTTAGCGGGGTAACAGAAGTAAGACACAGAGAGAGGGTTTGGGGTAGTTTGCTTTTTTCCTAACGCAGGAAGGCCCTTTGACACATTTCCCCCGAAGAGATTAGTGAGAAGCGGAGATCAGGCCCACGTAAAAGGAAGGCACTGCAAGGGAAAGGAATACTAAAGGGGAGGCAGAAAACGAGTCATGGAAAAGGAAGAGGTATCACAGGGGGGCCCCTTTACGAGGGGGGTCCCCGGGTCAGTCTAGGACCAGTCTTTTTTTTATATGTGAACACATGATGGAAAAGGGAAAGACTCTGAAGTGTCCCCCGTTCGCAGATGAGTGAAGTTTTGAGAAGAATTAAAAACGGATGAGGATAGGGAGGACTGCAAAGAGACCTGGGGAGGCTGGGGCATGTGGGCCCGTAACTGGCTTCCGAATTCAATCCCGCCAAATGCAAAGTCATGAAGTTGGGGAGGGGCAAAAAGACCCCGACAGAGTATAGGCTAGGGACAAAGATCAACCTCCCAGGGAGAAAGACCTTGGGGGACCTAACACCGAGCCTCACCGACACACATCAAACCCAAAAACCCCTCAGCTACGGGCCCTGGGAACCCCAGAAAAAGCGTTCCGATACCTTTTTAAGGGAAACGTTTAAGACACTGTACACGTGTTGTTAGGCCCATACTGGAGTAGCGCACCGTCTGGAAACCCCCACCCGGGTCAAGCCGTCAAGAAGTTGGAGAAAGTGCAAAAATTTGAACAAGGCGTCCCCGAGCCAAGGGAATGTCGTCGAGGAAAGGTTAAGGGAATCGGACTGACGCCTGGAGGAAGAAGGGTCGGGGGGAACATATAAGAGTACAAAAATTATGCGGGAATAGCAAGGTACAGAGATGATGTTTCCGAGAGGGGGCACACAACACACACACACCAAAACACACACACACACACACAACACACACCCACACACCACACAAAACACCACACCACACACACACACCAAAAACATCACTCACTCATCACACACACACACACAACACACAACATACATCACACACACACACACAACACACACACACACACACACACTCACTCACTCACACACACACACACACACACCACACCCCCACACACACACTCATCACTCCTACACACACACCACACACACACACACACACACACCACACACACCTCACTCACTCACACACACAACACACACACCACCACAACACTCACTCCACACACACCACAACACAACACAACACACAACCACACAACACTAAAGGGGCACGGTACTCAAAGGCAGTGGGGCCCGGGCAACATCTCCCCGGGGTCCTTAAGAGGGAGAGAATGTTGTGCGTGCCCCTTACCACATCTTCAAAACCCTCCCTGGAAACTGGGAATACCTGGGGATGGGAAAACGGCAAATGTATTATTTTTTAAAAAAGGGGACAGAAAAGGGCACTAACAAATAGGTGAGTCAAATAGGTGAGTACACACCACACCAAACACACACAACACAACACACACACACACACACACACACACACACCACACACACGCACACACACACACACAACAATCACCACACACACCACACACAACACCACTCACTCACTCACTCACTCACCACACACAACAACACAACATACACACACACACACACCACACCACACACACCCACACTCACACACCACACAACACAAAACACACACACACACACACACACACACTCACACACACACACACACACACACCACACATCACTCTCACACACACACACACACACACAACACACAACACACACCACCACACACACACTAGGGACATCGATACCTCAAGCAATGGGACCGGACAACATATCCCGTGGGTCCTTAGAGAGGGAGCAGATATGTTGTGCATTGCCACTTACCACAATCTTCAACACGTCCTGGAAAACTGGGCAAACTACCGAGGTATGGAAGACGGCCAAATGTAAGCTTCCCATTTTTAAAAAGGGAGACAGAAAAAGAGGCACTAAAAAAAATTAGACCTGTGATTCATTGATAGGGTATAGTATGCAAAATTATGGAGAAGATTTTAGGAGGAGAGCTGGTGGAGCACCTGGAAGGAACAAGAGTTAAATGCCACCAGCACGGATTCACGGAATGGCAAAATCTTGTGTCACAAACCTTCTGGAGTTTTATGATAACCACCAGAAGTTAAGACACGAAGAGAGAGGGGTGGGTTGATTGTCATCTTTTGGACTGCAAGAAGGCCTTTGACACAGATCCTCAAGAGATAAGTGCTGATGCTAGCAGCATCAGGCGCAATATAACAGAGAAGGGCACTGCAATGGATCAGTGAATACCTGACAGGGAGGCATACAACGAGTCATGGTACGTAATGATGTATCACAGTGGGCACCTGTGGACGAGCGGGGTCCCACAGGGGTCGGTCCTGGACCACGTGCTATTTTTGGTATATCGTGGACATGATGAAGGGTATTAGATCAGAACGTGTCCGTTTCTGCAGATGATGTGAAGTTAATGAGGAGAATTAATCTGATGAGGACCAGGCAAGGACTTTCAAAAGGACCTGGACAGACTGGACACGGGGCCCAGAAAAATGGCTTTCAAATTTTAATCCTGCCAAAGCAAGTAAAAGATAGGGAAGGGCACAGAAGACCAAGCAGAGTTAGAGGGGGCCCCAAAGACTGCAAACCTCATAAAGGGGAGAAAGATCTTGGGGTGATTTAAAACACCGAGCATGTCTCCGGAAGCACAATCAAAGATAACTGTGCAGCTTTTTGGGGCCCCGGCAAACCTGAGAACAGTTCCCGTACCTTAGTAAGGAATCATTAAAGACACTGTACCCCCGTGTTGTCAGGCCCATACTGGAGTATGCGCACCTTTTTGGGAAACCGCTTTTGATAAAGACGTCAAAAATAGGAAAGTACAAAGGTTTGCGCCCAAGGTTATTTCCCAGAGTAAGGGGAAATTTCCCATAAGAAGATTAAAGGGGAAAACGGCCCCCGACGACACTGGAGGACGGAGGGTCGGGGAGAATGTAAACGAATATAAAATACTGCGTGGAAAAGAAAGGTGGACAAAGAAGGATGTTCCAGGGAGGGGGGCACAGAAACAAGAGGCCCCAATTGAAGTTGAGACACAATGAGTCGGAGATATTAGGGGTATTTCTTCAGTCATGGTTGTAAGGCGTGGAAATAGCCTAGAAATGACGTGTGGAGGCAGGAACCCTTAAAAAGTTTTTGACGGGTTTGATAAAGCTCATGGAGCGGGGGAGAGAGGGGCCCAGTAGAACCGGGGGAAGGGCGGGGCCGGAGCTAAGATCGACCCCTGCAACCACAAATAGGGGGTACAAATGGGTGAGTACACACACACCACAACACACACACCCCCCCACACACACACACACACACACACTCACTCATCCCCCTCACACACCACACACACACACACACACACACACACACACCCCCTCAAACACACAAAACACCACAACACACACACACACACACTTACACACACGCCCACAACACACACACACACACACACACACACACACACACACACACACACACCCCAACACACCACACACACACCCCACACACACCACGCACGCACGCACCCCCAACGCACTACAAACCGAGAAATAGACAAGGGGAAAAGACAGGTGTTCCAGAGATGGGACACAGTAAAAAGGGGGCACAATTGGAAAGTTGAAGCCCGATGAGTCAAAGGGGTTAGGAAGTATTTCTCAGTCTTAGGATGTCAGGAATGGAATAGTTGGTAAGTGATGTAGTGAAGGAGGAACCATACATAGTTTTAAGACGGGGTATGAAAAAGCTCATGGAGCGGGAGGAGAGAGGCCCTATAGCGACCATGAAGAGGGGGGGGTATCGCCCCTGAAACCCAAAAATAAGCGAGACAAATAGGTGAGTAACACACACACCCACACTGGGAAAGGAATAACCCAAAAGTGTCCCCTGTTTGTAGATATGTGAAGTTGATGAGAAGAATTCATTGGCGAAGACCAGGCAGAACCAGTTTCTGGAAACTGAGGCCTAGCCCAAAAAACTGGCTCCGGGATTAAAACCCCCCCCCAAGTACAAAGTCATAAAATTTGGGGGAAGGGGCAAGAAGACCGCAGACGGAGTAAGTCTGGGGCGCAAAGACTATAAACCTCACTCAAGGAAAAAGATTTTGGGGGTGAGTATAACACCGGGCACACTCCTGAAGCGCACATAACCAAATAACTGCTGCGCATAGGGGCCCTGGAAAAAACCTCAGAACGCATTCCGACTTTTTTTAATAAGGAACGTTCAAACTCTGTACCCCTTACATTAGGCTCTTTGGAGTATGGGGCACCATTTGGAACCCACACCTAGCCAAGCACTTTAAAGAAACTAGAGAAAGTCAAAGATTTGCAGCGGGACTAGTCTCGAGCAAAAGAGGTATGTCCTAGAGGGAGGAAAGGGAAATCAACCTGACGACATGGGGGCAGGAGAATAGGGGGGACATGATAAGTGTGTAGCTGCCTGGCCCCATTTGCTAACGCGACGGTCTGGAGTTTTGAGACTCTGACCGCGGGTTAAAACCCCCCCGTCAGGAAAGGTATAATTGGGTTAGGCGGGTTTAGGTTAGGTTAGGTTACAATCCCTTTAAAAACGATAAGTATATAAAGAATTTAAATAGATTATACAAGGGGGACATATTGGTAGCACTGGTAAAGAAACCCTTTGGGAAGTGTATTTTCTTAGTTATATAAACTGAAAGTGCATGGGAAAAAAAATTTATCTGCTTTTCTGGGTTATCCAGGTTTTCTACACATGTTACACGTATGGGAATTTGTAACTGTATTTGTGTATACCTGAATAAACTTAAAACCCCCGCTGTTTTGGGCTTAAAGTATTTATCTGGGGGCGAAAGGTGTCTTAATGCTTCGTGTAGTCGACGGGTTTAAACCCACCCTTTAACAGCCCAAACAGCGTACTGTATAGGTGCTCCGAAAAGCATTTGTCGAGGATGTGAGTGACTGGATTGTTAGGTCTTACCCCAGTGTTGTGTGTTTCTAACGCATTTAAAATGTTATTTAGTCATTAGTCGTAAATAACCACCAGTATAAGTTGCTAGGCTGTCCCCGGATCTTAGCTCGGTTTGGGAGGCACTACCTCACACACATTGACGTCCGTGATTCGATCCCCCCGGGGTGGGTTAAATATTTCGACGTGTTTTCTTAAACACCTGCTTCCTGTTTCCCTTTGGGGAAATAGGTACCCCAGGGTTATAGACTGGTGTGGGGGCGCATCCTGGGGGGAAGATTAACCCAATTTGCCCCATTGCTCTGCATAACAGGGGCTTTCTGTTGTATATCATTAATGTCGCTGTGCGTGAACCACCCCTGCAAGTTATGAAGTCGTGTAGTTTACCCGAGTTTACCTGGGAGAGTTTCGGGATAGTCTTTAAACCCCATTAAACCCAACATAGTCTTAACGATCCTCTTATAAGTTGACATGTAACTTTAAAAAAAAGATTTTTATTTTTTTATTATTATTATTATTTTTATTATTATTATTATTTCTGTGTAAATATCTTGATTGTGGCCACAGGATGCGACTGGGGTTTTTCGGGGTTTTAAAGCCCCCCCGGGGGCCGGTCCATAACCAGGCCCGTGGGGACAGAGTTGACAACCAGGCTGTTACTGTAGGCCACACGTAAACCATCGTAAAAGCCACAGCCCGGTTCGTCAGGTACTGACTTTAAGTGCCTGTCCAGCTGCCTCTTGAAAACAGCCAGGGATCTATTCGTAATCCCCTTCATGCATGCTGGGAGCCAGTTGAACAGTCTTGGGCCCCTGACACTTGGGTTATCTCTTAGTGTACTCGTGGCTCCCCCGCTTATCACTGCTTATCACTGAGGATGGAGCAGGTAACTGATAGCTGTATGTGTTTTATCTTACCAGCGATGTGTGCTGGGTGAGTTACCCTGAAATATGTCTATTCTGGTACACAACACGTAAATACAGCTACACAAATTATCATACATAGTAACATATGTGTAAATTAATAATAATAATAATAATAATAATAATAATAATAATAATAATAATAATAATATTATTATTATTATTATTATTATTATTATTATTATTATTATTATTATTATTATTTCTACATGCACAACGTGTACATTACCTACAATAACCCCAACAAAAAGGTCAAAGTGACTTATTTCCAGTAAGGTCATCGTAGTGACTTCTATTGGGGTCAGTTCTTGTAAATAACGTTCAGATGTGAACGTTCATCCCTTATGGTGCCAGACAGGACTCCTCGGGTAAATAAAACATTACAGTGTTGTCTTATGATGACTTAGACACTTGTGGCTTACGTGCGGCCAGCAGTAAGAGCCTGCTTGATCACATCCTGATCCACCTCAATTCCTGGTCTCAGAACGGGCCGCGGGGGCGTTGACCCCCGAAATCCTCTCCAGATATCTGGAGATACCCAGATTTCTTTATCTGTTGACGTTTCGCCATCCAATATAGCTACCCAGATGTTGTACATGTGTCTAAATCTTTATTTTGTCGGTATTGTGTACCAGATATTTGAAGTAATGGAGTGGGGATTGTCGGGGAGGAATTTTGAAGACGGGGAATGGTATTGGCGGAATGGAGTAGGAAGGGGAGGATTATCGGGTAGGGGAGTAGAGGGAGGGAAGAGAGAGAGAGAGAGGGGAGGATGGGGGAATGGTGGGAAAGTGGGTAGGGAAGGTTAGGGAATGGGTGGGGAAGAGGTATTGGTTGGGGTGGTGGTGTGCGTGGCAACAGTGGATAGATCGGAGGCGCTGGACGCGACAGTGTCGGTGTGCTCTTGTTGCTGTTCTTGCTGTGTCTGCTGTTGCTTCTGCTCCTGGTGTTATTGCTACTGTTGTTGCTGCGTCTGTTGTTGCCTCTGCTCCTGGTGTTATTGCTGCTGCTGTTGCTGCGTCTGCAGCGTCTGTTGTTGCCTCTGCTCCTGATGTTTATGCTGCTGCTGTTGCTGCGTCTGCAGCGTCTGTTGTTGCCTCTGCTCCTGATGTTATTGCTGCTGCTGTTGCTGCGTCTGCAGCGTCTGTTGTTGCCTCTGCTCCTGATGTTATTGCTGCTGCTGTTGCTGCGTCTGCAGCGTCTGTTGTTGCCTCTGCTCCTGATGTTATTGCTGCTGCTGTTGCTGCGTCTGCAGCGTCTGTTGTTGCCTCTGCTCCTGATGTTATTGCTGCTGCTGTTGCTGCGTCTGCAGCGTCTGTTGTTGCTTCTGTTCCTGGTATTATTGCTACTTTTGCTAGTGCTGCTGTCTGTGCTGCCGTTGCTTTTGTTGTCACTGTCGCAGCTGCTGTTGCTTTTGCTGTTGCCACTGTTGTTGCTGTCCCTTTCTCTCCTATCCACCTTTTCAAACCCAACAACAACAAATCCTCAACAAAAGCACAAACAACAACAGCAACAATAACATTAAAGCAGTCTGTGTATTTTCAAGAGGCGAACTAAAATAAATCATACACCAACTCATTCGACCGTCAACTTTTCCAATGCTTTGTCGGGACTAATTTTATTCTCCATGCCTCGATAGATTTCCTCCGAGCCATCTATCACTCAATTTCCCTTTTGTTCCATTAAACATGACTGAGCGAAGGCTCAAAGTCATGTCTAATTATCACGAGTTTGGTAATAAGATATCAAAAGGACTCCAATTAGAAATATGTTACTTGGTCTGGCGTTTTTAAGAGGTACTCTTAGGTAATTTACACATATGTTACTATGTAGTATGATTTGTGTATGTGTATTTATGTGTACCTGGACCTAAGTTTACTAACTACCTGGTGCATGTACCTAAGTAAGCTTACTCACTTACTAGGGGAGCAGGGAAAGGGCAAACGAGAGAGAGGAGTAAATAGTTGAGTTTCCCCTTGGACGTTTTTTTTTTCGAGAACTGTATTGAATAATTTTTCGCGTTCTCCGCGAGTACTTTGCGTCCTCCGTGAGTACTATGTGTCCTAAGCGAGTACTTTGCGTCCTCCGTGAGCACCTTGCGTCTCCCGCGAGTATCCTGCGTCGAAATCAAGTCGTCTAGGCAGCCTCCAGGAAGCTGCCTAGACTCCCGTTCGAATTCCTCCCTGTTCTTGGTTATAAAACCACTTGTTTGCGTGGAGCCATTAACATATTATTATTATTATTAAAGATTCGCCGGTATTCTCCCGGCCCGGGCCTTTTCCAAGTGGTGGCCCGGCCTTGGCTCCCTCTTTAGGGAGTATCTGAGACCTAAGTCTCCCATGGGAGGAGGCACAAGTACCTCCTCTCATCTTCGGGACCAACTGTCCCCAGGCCTAGCCACAAGCTAGGCCTCTCTGGTCTGCCATCCCCGCCCTCAAGGGGGCTAATGGGAATGACAGTATTGTGAGCTGCAAGCTCTGGCTCAGGCACCTACCCTACCCTACCCTAGAAAGGCTGGGCATGGTGTCGATGTATTAATGTCTTTAAAACTGCCAGAACTTGCCATAGCAAGTTGGTTTCTATAAAACAATATTAATTATATAATATTGTAATACTGAAATAATGTTTTCAGTGTTGTTTTCATACTGAGAATTATCTTCACTTTATAAGGTAGGCCAATAAACTTTTGTTATGGTAAAAAATAATTTTTTTTTGTGAGATAAAACAGAATCAGTATATATTTTAATCGAAATTAAGGTTGTTATGACACCCAAGGAAGGGTGTTATGACACCCAAGGAAGGGTGTTATGACACCCAAGGAAGGGTGTTATGACACCCAAGGAAGGGTGTTACGACACCCAAGGAAGGGTGTTATGACACCCAAGGAAGGGTGTTATGACACCCAAGGAAGGGTGTTACGACACCCAAGGAAGGTTGTTACGACACCCAAGGAAGGGTGTTACGACACCCAAGGAAGGTTGTTACGACACTCAAGGAAGGGTGTTACGACACCCAAGGAAGGGTGTTACGACACCCAAGGAAGGGTGTTACGACACCCAAGGAAGGGTGTTACGACACCCAAGGAAGGTTGTTACGACACTCAAGGAAGGGTGTTACGACACTCAAGGAAGGGTGTTACGACACTCAAGGAAGGTTGTTACGACACTCAAGGAAGGGTGTTACGACACTCAAGGAAGGGTGTTACGACACTCAAGGAAGGGTGTTACGACACTCAAGGAAGGGTGTTACGACACTCAAGGAAGGGTGTTACGACACTCAAGGAAGGGTGTTACGACACTCAAGGAAGGTTGTTACGACACTCAAGGAAGGGTGTTACGACACTCAAGGAAGGGTTACGACACTCAAGGAAGGGTGTTACGACACTCAAGGAAGGGTGTTACGACACTCAAGGAAGGGTGTTACGACACTCAAGGAAGGGTGTTACGACACTCAAGGAAGGTTGTTACGACACTCAAGGAAGGTTGTTACGACACTCAAGGAAGGTTGTTACGACACTCAAGGAAGGTTGTTACGACACTCAAGGAAGGGTGTTACGACACTCAAGGAAGGTTGTTACGACACCCAAGGAAGGTTGTTACGACACCCAAGGAAGGGTGTTACGACACTCAAGGAAGGGTGTTACGACACTCAAGGAAGGGTGTTACGACACTCAAGGAAGGGTGTTACGACACCCAGGGAAGGGTGTTACGACACTCAAGGAAGGGTGTTACGACACCCAGGGAAGGGTGTTACGACACCCAGGGAAGGGTGTTACGACACCCAGGGAAGGGTGTTACGACACCCAGGGAAGGGTGTTACGACACCCAGGGAAGGGTGTTACGACACTCAAGGAAGGGTGTTACGACACTCAAGGAAGGGTGTTACGACACCCAGGGAAGGGTGTTACGACACCCAGGGAAGGGTGTTACGACACCCAGGGAAGGTTATACACGGGTTACACCAACAGTTTCACTACTCAGAAGACCACAATTTCACTAGGGAAGAGCAGCGGTGAGGGACGCTCTCCACAGGCCCACAGAATAATTCATTCATTAAAACCTCCTTCGGTGTTTTGACCTGAGATAAAAGTTATCGTATACAACACGACGGTACTCAGTGTAGAGGGCCTGGCAATCATCTTCGCATAAAGTAACCTCACTTCGCCGTTGATCAGCAGCCTGGGTAAGAGCCTCGAGTTCTCCAGAGAGAGATTCTATTTTTTTGTCCTTCCGCGATGCTATCTGATTCAGTAGAATCAACTCGCGTTCTCTCTCATTAGCAAGAGAACGCTGCTGAACGCCCTGCCTTGTTGCTACTATCATAAAATGGTCAAAAGCGTCAGACTGCTCTTGCCATTCTTCTTTACGTTGTATCCATTTTACCTGCTCATTCTGCAGCTCTTTTGCCCGCCTCTCAGCATCCTCAGATAATTTGCGATGTTGCTCTATATGTTGGATTTTACTCTCTAATATGTGCTCAAGGGACCGGATCTCATAACCTAAGTCTTCTTTGCGAATATTTTCCTTTTTCCACTTTAATAAAAGTTTCTTGTAAGCTTTCCGGTTCTGCTTACGTTCTTTACTGAGGGTTTCGTAGCCGTCGATTGCGTTTTGATGACTGGTTAGCAGAGACTGAGCCTCACTTTTACTTCTTTCTGTTATAATTTTAGCAAATTCGTGATTTTGCTTAAGACTAGAATGTTTACCGCGGAGGGACTCTAGATCACGGTGTTTGTCCTTTAATTCTACTTCTAAAGAAAGTATTATTCCCTCCAGATTTTGTCTCCGGAGTCGTTCTTCTTCACTTTTCTTTACCAAATTTTCTCGTCGGAGCCGCTGTTTCTTAACCCTCCTATTTATATTTTTGTTGTCCTTTCTCTTGTCGTTGTAATCCTGCAGGAGCGTATGGTAGTCCTTCTGCTGGCTGTCATGCTGCTCGACGAGGTCCTTGTAAAGTTCACCGCCTCTTCGTGAGCTGATGCTACAGTAAGGGATTCCTCCTGCCCCCTCTTCGAGTTGACATGAGCAAGCTCATGCTCCTGCCTGAGACCTGCATGCTTTTGACGGAGTGCCTCTAGTTCTCGGTCTCTGGCGTCGACTAGAGCCCGGAGCGGAGCACGCTTATTTTCTTCATTTTGAACGAGCAGACCTGCCTCGTAAATATCTGAGGCACAGGTAACTGCTAATTCGAACGCCCTTTCGACACTGTGTGTTGCCTCCTGCTCTTGACGTTTAGAATCGGCCAAGAGGAGCTGTAGTTCATTTATATAGGCAGTGATAACATCATCATCGCCGTATTCAGCAGGGTGGCCATTCGGGTGGGCACGCATTTGAATTCTCTCACCCTCGGAATATTCTGGTGTAGGAAGAACACTACGACCGCCCTGTGGAGGAGTATGTTCAGGCACCTCACCACCTAGGATGTGTGGTGCTCCATGCTTCATGTACGGAAGCTTATGTTCAGGCACCAGGCTCTCATCCTCACCAGGAGCAGCCCCATGACGTCCCTGACCACGGAAGCGTCCACGGCCAGCCCCGGAGCGGCCTTCTGCACCCAGTAACCAAAATATGGTTAATAGAACGATTTTTATTATAAGGGATTTCATTATTTCTGAAAAATAGTACGAAAAATAGAAACTGTAGTCACTGGTACTTGATTGAGATGAAAGTTTGATACATGAGGAAACATTTCAGCTTAGTACAGTGGTTGGTAAATGTGGCCCAAGAACTATAGACTAACCGAGGGTCATTAAGGCTGAATGTAACCAGTTCACAGCCAGTCAAGAATACTTAAGTCACCAAACTAAACTTCCAGTGTATATATACAATGAGATATATACACCGAGAAGTGTACATATATTGTTAGTTTAGAAAGACAAGTAAACAAACACGTTTCGGTCCTGGGACCTTGATCACCTCTGAGGTGATCAAGGTCCCAGGGCTGAAACGTTTTCTAATAAATATATCCTAGTGTTTGTTTACACTGTGTCTCTTAACCAATTTGTCGGTATCTCTTACCAAGGTTATACTATACATCTCATTATAAGAAGCCGGAGACAGGTACCAACGTAACAATGATGAGGGACCAGCTCAGCTTCCATACATTGTAATGATAATGATTCCCCGGGAAATGTATCATTATTAAATACATAATCAACTGTAATCACAAAGATTCATTATAACCGAAGGAAGCGTACACAGAACGTTTAGTACAAAACCACATGTAACATCTCTAGGTAGTACAAGTACTGCGTAGTTGTTGATGGTGATGGTAGCGACAGTGACACCGGCAGTGACAGTAGTAGTGACAGTAGTAGTGACAGTAGTAGTGACAGTAGTAGTGGCAGTAGTAGTGACAGTAGTAGTGACAGTAGTAGTGACAGTAGTAGTGACAGTAGTAGTGACAGTAGTAGTGGCAGTAGTAGTGGCAGTAGTAGAGACAGTAGTAGTGACAGTAGTAGTGACAGTAGTAGTGACAGTAGTAGTGGCAGTAGTAGTGGCAGTAGTAGTGACAGTAGTAGTGACAGTAGTAGTGACAGTAGTAGTGACAGTAGTAGTGACAGTAGTAGTGACAGTAGTAGTGGCAGTTGTAGTGGCAGTAATAGTGGGTAGTGACAGTAGTAGTGACAGTAGTAGTGACAGTAGTAGTGGCAGTTGTGGTGGCAGTAATAGTGGGTAGTGACAGTAGTAGTGACAGTAGTAGTGACAGTAGTAGTGACAGTAGTAGTGACAGTAGTAGTGACAGTAGTAGTGACAGTAGTAGTGACAGTAGTAGTGGCAGTTGTAGTGGCAGTTGTAGTGGCAGTAATAGCGGGTAGTGACAGTAGTAGTGACAGTAGTAGTGACAGTAGTAGTGACAGTAGTAGTGACAGTAGTAGTGGCAGTTGTAGTGGCAGTAATAGTGGGTAGTGACAGTAGTAGTGACAGTAGTAGTGACAGTAGTAGTGACAGTAGTAGTGGCAGTTGTAGTGGCAGTAATAGTGACAGTAGCAGTGACAGTAGTAGTGACAGTAGTAGTGACAGTAGTAGTGACAGTAGTAGTGACAGTAGTAGTGACAGTAGTAGTGGCAGTTGTAGTGGCAGTAATAGTGGGTAGTGACAGTAGTAGTGACAGTAGTAGTGACAGTAGTAGTGACAGTAGTAGTGACAGTAGTAGTGACAGTAGTAGTGACAGTAGTAGTGGCAGTTGTAGTGGCAGTAATAGTGGGTAGTGACAGTAGTAGTGACAGTAGTAGTGACAGTAGTAGTGACAGTAGTAGTGACAGTAGTAGTGACAGTAGTAGTGACAGTAGTAGTGACAGTAGTAGTGGCAGTTGTAGTGACAGTAGTAGTGACAGAAGTAGTGACAGTTTCAGTGACAGTAGTAGTGGCAGTTTCTCACCTGGTCAGGTATCTCCAATACAGGGAGGGTAGAACCTCCACTCTCATACAAGGAGGGAGGGTAGAACCTCCACTCTCATACAAGGAGGGAGGGTAGAACCTCCACTCTCATACAAGGAGGGAGGGTAGAACCTCCACTCTCATACAAGGAGGGAGGATAGAACCTCCACTCTCATACAAGGAGGGAGGTAGAACCTCCACTCTCATACAAGGAGGGAGGGTAGAACCTCCACTCTCATACAAGGAGGGAGGATAGAACCTCCACTCTCATACAAGGAGGGAGGGTAGAACCTCCACTCTCATACAAGGAGGGAGGATAGAACCTCCACTCTCATACAAGGAGGGAGGGTAGAACCTCCACTCTCATACAAGGAGGGAGGAGGTAGAACCTCCACTCTCATACAAGGAGGGAGGATAGAACCTCCACTCTCATACAAGGAGGGAGGGTAGAACCTCCACTCTCATACAAGGAGGGAGGATAGAACCTCCACTCTCATACAAGGAGGGAGGGTAGAACCTCCACTCTCATACAAGGAGGGAGGGTAGAACCTCCACTCTCATACAAGGAGGGAGGGTAGAACCTCACTCCATACAGAGGGGTGAACCTCACTCTCATACAAGGAGGGAGGGATAGAACCTCCACTCTCATACAAGGAGGGAGGGTAGAACCTCCACTCTCATACAAGGAGGGAGGATAGAACCTCCACTCTCATACAAGGAGGGAGGGTAGAACCTCCACTCTCATACAAGGAGGGAGGTAGAACCTCCACTCTCATACAAGGAGGGAGGATAGAACCTCCACTCTCATACAAGGAGGGAGGGATAGAACCTCCACTCTCATACAAGGAGGGAGGGTAGAACCTCCACTCTCATACAAGGAGGGAGGGTAGAACCTCCACTCTCATACAAGGAGGGAGGGTAGAACCTCCACTCTCATACAAGGAGGGAGGATAGAACCTCCACTCTCATACAAGGAGGGAGGGTAGAACCTCCACTCTCATACAAGGAGGGAGGGTAGAACCTCCACTCTCATACAAGGAGGGAGGGTAGAACCTCCACTCTCATACAAGGAGGAGGTAGAACCTCCACTCTCATACAAGGAGGGAGGGATAGAACCTCCACTCTCATACAAGGAGGGAGGTAGAACCTCCACTCTCATACAAGGAGGGAGGGTAGAACCTCCATTCTCATACAAGGAGGGAGGGTAGAACCTCCACTCTCATACAAGGAGGGAGGATAGAACCTCCACTCTCATACAAGGAGGGAGGATAGAACCTCCACTCTCATACAAGGAGGGAGGATAGAACCTCCACACTCAGAGAAATGAATCATCCACACGTGTTTAGCTCTTCATTGTTAATTATTATCAATTATAATTTATTACTATTACTATTAAAAATTTTCCCACTTATCTAATTATATCTATCTTTCTATCTTTCCATATCTGTATCTATCTCTCCACGTATCCATGTTGCCATCTATCCTGGCATTATTATTATTATTATTATTATTATTATTATTATTATTATTATTATTATTATTATTATTATTATTATAACTAGTCATGTGAACACTGAGTCATGTCTACGTACAGTTCTGTAATGTCTTAATTTCATTAGTAAGATACCTTGATCTATCACATAGGTTCAAGAGATGACCATAACACTGGTCCCATATTTGGTATTTAGTTGTATCTCTCGTCTGTGTGTGTGTCAAACTGCCAGAAGAAGGTGCTTAAGCCTGTCAGAGATACTTGTAACCAAGTTTAAGTCTGTCAGAGATACTTGTAACCAAGTTTAAGTCTGTCAGAGATACTTGTAACCAAGTTTAAGTCTGTCAGAGATACTTTGTAACCAAGTTTAAAGTTCTGTCAGAGATACTTGTAACCAAGTTTAAGTCTGTCAGAGATACTTGTAACCAAGTTTAAGTCTGTCAGAGATACTTGTAACCAAGTTTAAGTCTGTCAGAGATACTTGTAACCAAGTTTAAGTCTGTCAGAGATACTTGTAACCAAGTTTAAGTCTGTCAGAGATACTTGTAACCAAGTTTAAGTCTGTCAGAGATACTTGTAACCAAGTTTAAGCCTGTCAGAGATACTTGTAACCAAGTTTAAGCCTGTCAGAGATACTTGTAACCAAGTTTAAGCCTGTCAGAGATACTTGTAACCAAGTTTAAGCCTGTCAGAGATACTTGTAACCAAGTTTAAGCCTGTCAGAGAGACTTATAACTAAGTGTAAGCCTGTCAGAGATACTGTAACCAAGTTTAAGCCTGTCAGAGAGACTTATAACTAAGTGTAAGCCTGTCAGAGATACTTGTGTCCAAGCCTGCCAGAGAGACATAACCAAGTCTAAGCCTGTCAGAGAGACTTATAACCAAGTGTAAGACTGTCAGAGATACTTATAACCAAGTGTAAGCCTGTCAGAGAGACTTATAACCAAGTGTAAGCCTGTCAGAGATACTTATAACCAAGTCTAATCCTGTCAGAGAGACTTATAACCAAGTCTAAGCCTGTCAGAGATGCTTATAACCAAGTCCAAGCCTTTAAGTAACTCGATAATACCTACGCAGTAACGAGCTCTGCTTCCCTGTGTACAGAGTAGAGATATTGCCCAAAGATGAGCCATGAACGAAAAGGGATCAAGAGCTCCTTTGTAAATAGAAAAAGAAAACGGTAGTTCCCAATTAGATAAGGTGGACCTCCATGACAAGCGTCTGCAGAGCGAGTCGCCAACACCCTCTCCTGGGTTTAGTAACCGGTTTCCCAATAAAACCGTAAAAAAAATGATCTTCCACGATGTTGGTGGAGAGCAGACGTATTATAAGTAAGCTTTATTCAGGTATACACAAATACAGTTACATAGATTATCATACATAGCAGTATAAGTGTAGTGGCCCTGGGATAACCCTAAAAAAGTCAAAGTGACTTATTTCCATTGGGATTTGCTCAGGGAGTAAGACTCATGGCTTTGCCGGTATTTAGGCCTGGGATCCACCTGATCTGATTTGAAGATTTAATCTTCCCGTTTCCCTTTCTGGAGAAAACTTTGCTTCCTTTCTCATCTACACCCAGATTTGGACATCATTTTGTTCCGGACTCCGGATAGTAAGGCTCAATAAAGCGCCAGGTTTGGTGGCCCTGAATTACCCCAACAACAAGAAGACGGTCCAAGTTAATTTGCAAGTGACGTTGATTGCAACAAGCAACTGTAGTGACCACAGACAACATTGAACCATCACAACGAGAGTCACAACTCGTCCAGTCATCAGGAGGAGAAATATCCAAGTAAACTGCAGTATTGTGAAGAAGCTGAGGTGGACACGGCTTCTCTGTTATTATTGTAATCATGGGGGAGCGCTAAACCCGTAGGATTATACAGTGCATGTAGGGGGGGGGGATGGAAGGTATTCAGGCTCAATTCAGGGAACTGGAGCACAGATCCAATTCCCTGGATCAAGAACCCCTCGCCAGCGTCAAGGAACATCCATTTTTACAAACGTTTATCACTCAATTTAGTCTTTCGTTCAGTCAAAAAATTAATTCTGAATAATTAATTGATTTCTTTTTTTGAAGGGGGTTATTTTTTAATTTTTATTATTATGAATCTCACTGTAATTAATAAGAACAAAAATGTCTTGATCTTTTCTTAGTTTATCTTAGGTAATTTACACTACGTGTGTACTTATGTGTATATGTACCTAAATAAACTTACTTATTAATGAAAGGAACACTGCAGTAGGCCTACTGGCCCTTGGAAAACGACCCTTCTGTACAATTCAGGACATTTATTGAATAAAACATATCACCACAAGTTGTTTATTATTATTATTATTATTATTATTATTATTATTATTATTATTATTATTATTATTATTATTGCTAACCTTATTAGGCAGGTTCAACTCGCACCCATCCATGTACTCACTCAACCCATATATTTAAAGGTACCCAAAATTCTTTCATCAGTGATGCTACCTGGGGGTTTCTTCCACTCATCTACAACTATATTGCCAAACCAGATTTGTCCACTGGAACCAGTTGGTGTGAGTCCTGTCTTTGTTGGATATTCTCAGCATCGTATTGATATCCCCTTTATTTTTTCGTGTTTTCCATTTGTGATGAATGGTTTTGAAAACTGACAGGTTGAAGAATTGAGACACTTATGCAACACATGGGAATCTTTATTGAAGAAACGTTTTGCCACACAGTGGCTTCATCAGTCCAATACAAAGTAGAAGTGGGTAAGGAGAGGAGGAGTTTGAGGTAATCAGTCCCTCAACCTAGAATCGATGTGTTCAGTCCATCACTCTTGTAGGAAGTACAGCATAGGGCCAGAGAAGTGGCTTATATACTGCAGTCAGGTGAGTCGAAGCAGGAGGAGGCGGAATCACAGTGGGACCTTCCACATGGGATCTTGGTACAAAGACTTCAACACTTGTCCAACCTTTGGACAACGACCTACTTACACTAGTGGATGGTTCCACTGTGATCCTGCCTCCTCCTGCTTCGACTCACCTGACTTCAGTATATAAGCCACTTCTCTGGCCCTATGCTGTACTTCCTACAAGAGTGATGGACTGAACACATCGATTCCAGGCTGAGGGACTGGTTACCTCAAACTCCTCCTCTCCTTACCCATTTCTGCTTTGTATTGGACTGATGAAACCACTGTGTGGCAAAACGTTTCTTCATTGAAGATTCCCGTATGTTGCATAAGTGTCTCAATTCTGTTTTTCATTTGTACACACCACTGTACATATCAGTCATCGTACACAGCCATTGTACACTTCAACTATTGTATATATCAATCACTGTACACATCAAGCACTGTACACATCAGTCATTTTACACATCAGTCATTGTATATGTACGTCTATCATTGTACACATCAATCATTGTCAAGTCAGTCAGTTGTGACAATGGACCAGGATAGACCTTAGTGTTATCACAATTTCTTCCTATCCTAAGTGTGAGTTATTTGTGAATTATTCCGGTCATGGTATTGTGACTTTTATTTTTCTGGAGTTAGATTTACTCATATGTCTCATGTCTCACTCCACTGAGATTGAACCCAGGTCCTTTCATTTGTGGGCCCCCCCTCAAGGGAGGTTCCTTGATGCTGGTGAGGGGCTCTTGATCTAGAGAATGCCTTCCATCCCCTCCTACCCCCAAGGTGCTGTATAATCCCTGCTGGTTTAGCACTCCCCATGTTAATAATAATTTGTGGGCCACAAAACACTATTGATCGTTATGAGATACCACTTTATCCTCTTCTGCTCTACAGTATTCACACATCATTGTGCGTGTATGGGGCTAAGGATGCCCATGGCCTGGTTGACAATGCTCTCACCTCACACATTGAGTGCTGTTGGAAACATTGGGCATATTTCCTTACACTAGCTGTCCCTGTCCATCTAGCAGTAAGTAGGTACCTAGATGTTAGCAGACTGGTGTGGGTCGCATCCTGAGGGACACGATTGAAAGGCCCAGTGGAAATAAGACAGACAGTCCACAATGACAGATTGACTTTATTGGGTTATACTGGGTGGCTAACCCTCCGGGTTAAAAATCCAAACAAATCATACTTTAAGGGGTTGGTGTGTACTTCCTGCATCTCACTGCTCATGACAGTGGGTGCACAGATAAAGGACATAGCTTATCAGTAATGCCATAAATAATTTTAAAAAAGACAGTTCAGATTTTATATTTGTTTGAAAAGGATCAGTTTTAGCATGAAAGAGTTAACTTGTTCATTCTTGCTTCCAGATTTGTTCACCGGATGTGGATGATAAATATCGTGTGAGAACTGTTACAATACTACAGTTATGATTGTGGGAAGAAATTGCCTTATAGCAAGGTAAAAATTATCAGAGTGAATATCAAAATGGTATACAGTACCTATAGTATACACTTACTAACCAAGTGTATACCAATACCATTGGTATGCACTTATCAACTTGTTGGTATTGTATTCCATTTTGATATAAAAAAAATTTTTTATATAATTTTGTACTAAGCATTTAAGAAAATAAATGGTAGCTATTAGCTATTGATTTTGAATTTGAAATTTTTGAGGTTTTCTTCTAACAACTTGAAACGTGTACATATTATGACACAGTTCCGGTGTGCATTCTCTATGAACTTTACACACTGCATTGCTCTTCCTACTTTCCTTACTTACATGTTGTAAAGTTATTTGGATTTCCATGATCAGTTAAGACTCTTGAATGCATAAGAGATAATATCTCTTAATTTACACATGGGAATCTTTTGAAACTTAACTTCCCTTATGTTGACACAAAAAAAAAAAATGACTTGAATCAGACCCAAAAATTAGTTTAGAGGTCTTATAAAAAAAGTCTGATTAATTAGGTACTGGTATCTAGGTTCGCTGCATTTCAGTAGTGTTAAGTTCCTTGGCAGAAAATTTTAACCATAAGTCAGCTTTCAGGAATAAAAGACCCATTTTAATTTGTTTCATTCAGTATTCAAATATTTTTGTTGGTCTTTGTAAGATTACTGAACCATAAAGGCCTGGTCACAGACCAGGCCGTGATGGTGTTGACCCCCGAAACCTTCTCCAGGTATACTCCAGGTATAGAATATGATGGGGGAGAGGAAAGGTAGGGAGGAAACTTTCCAAAATTTCAAGTGTTATAAAGTTATTGCATATTTTATATGTGCTCTGATAATACATGTAATACTCGTGTACCTGTACCCAAATATACGTACTTACACACTGTGCTGGCATGCAGGTACACATTAAAATCACTAAGAGTGTCCCTCCAGTCTTAATGCCATAGTAATACTAAATGTCTTATTTTATGTTAAATGTCTTATTTTACATTAATATAGACATTTTCATTAATCCATCTATGATATTTTCTTTAACCCCTTGACTGTCGCAACCCCCAATCCTGAGGTGTCTCCTGGTGTCACAAAATTTAAAAAAAAATAAATAAATTATTTTCTCTTATGAAATGAGAGAGAATCTTTTCTCGATTGTAATGACACCAAAAAAACGAAATTTGATGGAAAACTGATGGAATTACGCTCTCGTGAAGTTAGCGACCTTGGCAATATTTACAAATCGGCGATTTCGCCCACTTTGAACCCTATTTTCGGCTAATTCCATTGTTCCAGTCGACCTAACTCATAGCTATTTCTTTAGAACTCCGTTTTATCTATCGATTGAGTACAAGAAACTGCCCATTTACCAATTTCAACTACCCGATAACGTGGTCAGAAATTTGCAATTTGGCCAATTTTACGAAAATTAAAAAATATGACTATTTCAAAATAAGGTCCAGAATGAACAATGCAGACATTCCTGGCTCTAAAATGACATTTTCTTTGTTCATCAGTCATGTCTCCAGGCCCCTCTGATATTACTCTTGCTTTCTATTTTGAATTTTTATTCAAACAAAAAATAGAAGATTTACTATTATGCAGACTACTCCAGTACTGTAATAACTGTATAAATAACATCAACCCATTCATGACTGCATATTAGAATGGCTAGTTGGGCATTTATTGGACAATGATGTCATTTGTTTACTTTTGAACATCGGCAAAAATCAAACATTTCCCCTACTTTGAGCTCCATTTCCAGGCTCTTTTTATAGTAAAATCTATCAAAATCATCTCTTTTTCTATAATATGTTTTCCATTCTATCAAATGAGACCAAGAAAACGAGAATGCAACCATAAATACTATACGAAAATAGACCACAAAGTCGGCATTTTAATTAAAAAAAACGGTTGGAGTCTTTTTTTCTCATTATGGACTGTGTGCCCCAGGATTTTTTTTATGTGGTGCACACTGACCACACAGACCCATTCTCTCACATGTGGGCCCACCAGCTTTCTCCTTGATTTGAAGCCACTAGAATTTATGAGTACGTATATATACGTCAAACACAGGTACCTCGTAGGACGTATATATATGGCCGCGACAGTCAAAGGGTTAAAATTATATAAGAAACACGTTACATAGCATGTAAACGTGTTATGTTTATATGCTGTGGAAGTGTGGTAGCCGGGCAGAGGGAAAACATTGTTTTCTCTGGTCCAGCACCAGAGAAAACATGTTGGAATCTGCGTTTGGCCTAGTCACTCCCCTTAACACTCCGCTTTTGTTTGCAATTCTCAGCATGAATTATTCATTACTTCTCCCTTCGTTTATGATGGCATCTAAAGGTAGTTGTTAGAAACGATTAATTCATTGAACAAGGTACACCTACCATCCAACTTACGACCGAGTTCGGTTCCGAGAAACCGGTCGTAAGTCGAAATGGTTGTAAGTCGAACTTTACTACTGAATATCAACAAAACATTTTTGTAATGACTTTATTTTATTGTTTTATTTTGGTATTTCATGTTTTACTTTACTTTTTATGTTGTTAGCACTGTATTTTATACTGTAAGGTTTAGGATAAACACTGTGTACAACACAAATAGTTATTTATTTCCCAAAAATTTGGCATAAAAAACACGGTCGTAAGTCAAGTGGTCGTAAGTCGAGCAGGTCGTAAGTCGGATGGTAGGTGTATATCGATGGTAATAATATGGCTCTGGGCCGCAGTGTAGGTAGCCGGTAGATGTAGCGCAGGTGGGCTACATCTACCGGCTACCTGCACTGACTTCCAACACATAAATACTACTCACCTCTCATCCACCATTAAGACTACACATATTTTAAGGTAAATAATGAATGTACTGTATGTGTATTTTATCTCTCTGGGCTGCTTTAAATATATATTAAGCTAGGGATGGGAAGCCAGGACTACCTACACCTGACTTCCTACAAATAATTACTTCTCACCTCTCACCCTACATTAATAAAACTACAAATATTTTAAGGTAAGTAATGAATATACTGTGGATATATTTTACTTTTTATTGTGTTTTTTTAATATCTAGTTCTATGACTAACTTAATATAAGTTAGTGTAAACTTGTTGTCTGGCATTTATATGCATTTATAAGTGGAAAACAATGGCGTTCTGCTTTCTGGTGATGTCCGCTTTCTGATAGCCTGGAACCTAACCTGCCATATAAGTGGGGCCCTACTGTATAGAGGTACCAGCATTCATATGAGTGTCAGGCATGGGAAACAAATGTTTCAGTTAGGAGGAGGCTGAAGATTGTAGATGTCATGTTTGAGAGTAGTGTATGATGTGAATACAGGAGGGCCTCGCTTATACAGCAGGTAGGTTCCGAGCCACTTCTGTAAAGTGAAAATCACCATAAAGTGAAACATACATATCCTTCTTTTTTACTTTCAATTTCATATAAAAGCCTGATAACATATTTACACTATCATATATTAAGTAAGCAATAGAGTTAAGCCTTAAAAATGCACATACAATACACATACATGTATTACTTAGCTTAAAATACACAAATAACCTGCACATAGGAGAGAGGAGATTACGACAATCGTTTCGGTCCGACTTGAACCATTTACAAAGTCACACTAACAAAAAGGAGAGAAGGGGGGCAGCATATATAGGCCAGCAAACAGGGATGGGACAAGAGAGGTAGTAGGAAAGGCAGTAGAGAGGTAGTGGTATTAGTAGTACAGTGGACCCCCGGTTAACGATATTTTTTCACTCCAGAAGTATGTTCAGGTGCCAGTACTGACCGAATTTGTTCCCATAAGAAATATTGTGAAGTAGATTAGTCCATTTCAGACCCCCAAACATACACGTACAAATGCACTTACTTAAATATACTTACATAATTGGTCGCATTCGGAGGTAATCGTTATGCGGGGGTCCACTGTAGTAATAGTGGAGTCAGAGACCAAGAAAGAGGAGCACTGCAGGAGAGCTAGGGGCCCACAAAGGGTAGAAACAAAAACACAGGGGAGGGGGGGAAAGAACCAAACACCCAACACAGAAGAAAGAAAACCCAAAAAAGAAAGAGTTAAAAGGAAAGAGAAAGAGGGAGGAGAAAAAAGAATCAGGTTACACCATGGGTGTTCTGAAGTTTGGAACATTAAAGAATATAATAGGAAAGGAAGGCATCTGCAGAGACAAAGCCAGAACTAAGATTCATACAAGGAAAGTTGTGTATAAGGGAGGATTAAACTGGCCCCTTCTCTCCTTTCTGTTAGTGTGACTTTGTAAATGGTCCAAGTCGGACAGAAACATTATCGTAAGATCCTCTCCCCAAAGTGCAGGTTATTTGTGTATTATTCCAGTCTTTTTGTTATTTAGCTTAAAATATTTTCATCCTTAGCTTATAGTGAATGGTGAATATATTTATTGTATGAAATCTGAATATATGAAGAATGGGTATACAGTGGAACCCTGAATATTGGCCGTAATCCATTCCAGAAGGTCAGCCTAAATTCAAAAAGGCCTAAATTCGAAGCAATATTTCCCATAAGAATTAATGTAAATACAATTAATCCGTTCTAGACACCCAAAAATATTAACAGAAATACATTTTTTAAAGATTAATTATAGTTTTTCATACACAAAACAATGAGAACTAAATAAAATAAATAAATGAACATTTAAATCACTATTACATAACTTTATTGAAGACTCTTGTTGGCTTATGGAAGACAGGGAGAAGGAGAGAGGGAGGACTGATTATTGTTTGGAAGGGAAATTCCCCCTCCATAAAGACTTTAGGTATCAAATCCCTCTCTGGGGTTACTTCCCTTCCTGCCTGCTACACTCCCTGCATGCCTGCTACACTCCATGCCTGCCTGCTACACTCCCTGCCTCCCTTCCACACTCCCTGTTTCCCTGTTACACTCCCTGCCTCCCTGCTACACTCCCTCCCTCTGTACTACACTCCCTGCATGCCTGCTACACTCCCTGCCTGCCTACTACACTCCCTGCTAGCCTACTACACTTCCTACCTCTCTCCACATCTTCCATTGGGCCCATGGTGGCTTATTTCAGTCACACTTAATAAACAAGCACAAAAACAATGGATTTTAAGGAAATGTTATGATGAATGCACGGAGTATATGCTCATTCACTGAGACACACAAGGAGACTGACTCACCTACGTGTGGCGTCCCAGCGGGAGGCAGGCTGATGCGTATAATATGGCTGATTTGTGAGGCACCAGTTGAAATACAGAGCAAAATTTCCCCAAAAAAACCAGCTTAAATACGATTCGGCCAATAAACGCAGCGGCTGATATTTGGGGTTCCACTGTAATTGAAAAACTGCTGCATTAGTTGTAGAGTTCATTCTTTTGGTGTCATTACAATCGGGAAAAGATTCTCTATCATTTCATAAGAAAAAATAATTTTTTTTTTCTTTTAGGAAATTTTGCAATACCAGGAGACACCTCAGGATTTGGGGTTGTGACAGTCAAGGGTTAATAACATTAAATTTTGTCTCAAATGTATGGAAGGTAGTGAATGCCAGTAATTTGAATTAACTTTATTTTCAGGGTGAACTGGTCCATCACATCACGAGGAAATATTTTAACTTACCGTGTGTGATGATAATCTCAGGGGAATACAAGCATTTTTAAAGTGAAGCATCATGCCGTTAAATCCATATTTCATCAAGAGACGAGTGAGGAAATGGTGGCCATACATTGCAGTTCTAGTACTCATCGCTATTGGATATTATAAAGGTAATGTGTGCCATGAAATGAAAAATAATTGGTTATAATCATAACCATAATTTTTAAAAGGGTGGACCAGTACACCAGTGGAAGGCCTCTATCAGATGACCAAAAGCTCCAGCTGTGAGTCATCATATGACTTAAGACTCGCAGCAGGAAACACATGTTCTGTTTCCTGACAAGCATTATACTTACCATGAAATGAAGTAAAGAGGAAAAGTGTGTATGTGGGATCTAGAAAAGACGATTTTTTGTTTTATTCTGGAATGTTATTTTCCAAAATTCCAACATAAATTAAGATGTAAACAAAAAATAAAGACAAAGATTTATTTCCAGTGTTTGTACAGAGAATGCTGACACTTGGTTATACATACAGAAAGCCCATGATGTGTAAAGCATTTCAGGCACGTATATTATAAGTTTGAAAATATTTTGATGCAGTTGATATGAAGATAGTATCTATATTTTTAACTTGTTACTTGGAGCATTAACAAAAGGTACTGGAAGATAATAACCCATTCACAGTCATGTATTAATTTTTTCTATGTACAAACTTTTTATTTTAATTACATAATTTAATAGGTGAATAAAATGGTAGAGAGGGTGTATAAATCCATGTAGGAGTTGTCTCAGAAAGGATTGAAGGGAGGGGAAGTTAAGGAGGTTCTAAGTGTTAGAGGCTTGAGCATCCAGCAAGCGTATGTGAGCATATTAGATTGGAGTGACTGGAGATGGGATTTTTAGGGTCTGATGTGCAAGCAAGGTAACATGAAGAGATTCAGACAAAATCAATTAGCCAGATGAAGCTGTTGAATGAATGATGGTGAATGGGTTTCCTTTTTTGGTCATCATATCTTGGTGGGAGATGACCACTGTAAAGACACTATAATATGCAGTTTTGTCATTCTTTATTTCTAATATAAATTGTTGCTAGTACTCTACACATGGTGATAAAATTAATCTGCCTTTCACCTTGTCATTCACAGGAATATTTAACCAGATCTCAAGTTCATCAGCATCAGATGCTTTTGAAGAGCAGACAAGAAACACTATGAAAGAAGTGTTTTCTTTGCAAAGACAAGTGAGTTTTGATTGGGTTTGATTAGTACCTGAGGTATTGATGCAAATTCTTGGATAGCTTTGGAAAAAGGCTAAACAAATATGTGGGTGGGGATGGTTGGTTTTGAGAAGGATCTGCCTTGTATGGGCCAGTAGGTCTGCCACAGTGTTCCTCCATTCTTTTGTTCTTAAACCACATTGTCCATCCTCTACCAAGGTAGGGTGACCCAGAGAAGGACACACATCCACCATCACACCTTGAGTAGCTGTCTTGTAGAAAAAGACACTTATGTACAGGTCAGGACATTTATTAGAGGAAACATAAGTGCCTTTTTCCACATCTTGTCAGTATCACCATAACATTTTTCAGTAGCTGTCTTGCCATAAGTATGCACACACAACAGTTTAAAGGAACCACTGAACTGTAACATTACTACCCATCCTTCAGAGTACAGGCACTGTACTTCCCACCTCCAAGACTCATATTCTGTAGGCAGTATTATTTTATGTGATAGAGTGAATATTCTAAAAGAAAAAGCAGAGAGGGGATGGGCTGCTTCTTTTGTGCATATCTTTATTCACACTAAGTATTTAAAAGTCAGTTGGTCTGTAGTCTTAATATATAATACTGTATTTTTAGAGATTAAATAAGCAAGAAGTCAAGCCAGAATGTTGGAATAGCTTATGGAAGACTGATTGCAAGTGAGAAAAGAACATGTTGATAATTGAGACACTTGGGCAACATTTAGGAATCTTTATTCTGGAAATATTTCACCACCCAGGGGCTTCTTCAGTCTAATACAGAGAAGAACAGTGGAAGATGAAGAGGAGTTTGAGGTAATTAGTCCCTCAGCTTGGAGTCGGTGTGTTCAGCCCTTCAGTCTTTTATCAATTGCATGACCAGTATAATTCAGCATGTTTTTTAATGTAATAATGATGATAACTACTACCCTGAAGGAGGGGTGTTAATGTTGCAGTTTAAAAACTGTAGTGTAAAGCACCCTTCTGGCAAGACAGTGATGGAGTGAATGATGGTGAAAGTTTTTTTTTTTCGGGCCACCCTGCCTTGGTGGGAATCGGCCAGTGTGTTAATAAAAAAAAAAAAACTACTACCCCCACCCTTATAGTTTTCTTCTCTTTTGGGTTACATAGCCTCGGTGGGAGACAGCCGGTATGTGAGATAAAAGTAATATTACAACTCCACCCCCTACCATTGCTTTGACCTGTCTCCAGTGTCATTATATGCAAGGTAGTAGCCCGGAACCTTACCTGTTATATAAGCGGTGCCCTCCAGTAGCCTGGAACCTAACCTGCTGTATAAGCAGTGCCCTCCAGTAGCCTGGAACCTAACCTGCTGTATAAGTGGTGCCCTTCAGAGCCTGGAACCTAACCTGCTGTATAAGCAGGGCCTTCCTTTACCTGTCCCTTGCAAGATTACGCTCATTCAGTTTTCAGATACTGGTTTTGCACTTGTGAATGTCCATTAGGAGCAGAGATGTGAATTTTGCTTATAAAAGTTGTTTTGTACTCATTTTGTGTTTGTTGGAACACTTCTAGTCACTATGTCCCACCGAGGCAGGACGACCTATAAAAAGAAAACAAAAGTTTTCCTTTTTACATTTAGTAGTATACAGAAGGGGGTTACTAGCCCCTTGCTCCCATTATTATTATTACTTTTATTAATAAAATCATACATACTGTATTTTTATTTACAGGTGAAGCTGCTGAAATCTGTGATCAAGCGTTACTCTATACCAGAGAAAGAGTACTCAGACGTTCTGTTACCCGTTATTTACGTTATCACTCCTACATATGCCCGACCTCACCAGAAAGCAGAATTAACAAGGTATGGCAGTCTGGTGTTATATACCTGGAGGGTTTTTTGGGGGTCAACACTCCTGTGGCCCAGTCCATGACCAGGCCTTGCAGTAGATCCGGGCCTGATCAGCCAAGCTGTTACAATTGCTAGCCACAAACCAACGTATGAGCCACAGCCCTGCTGGTCAGGTACTGACTGTAGGTGCCTGTCCAGCTCCTTCTTGAAGACAGCCAGGGGTCAATTAGTAATTCCCCTTATGTATACTGGGAGGCAGTTGAACAATCTTAGGCCCCTAACACTTTTTGTGTTGTCTTTTAGTGTACTCATGGCACTCCTGCTTTTTGTTGGGGTGGATGTTGCACCACCTGCCAAGTATTTTGCTTTTGTAGGGAGTGATTTCCATGTGTAGATTTGTAACTAGTCCCTCTAAGGTTTTCCAAGTGTATATAATCTTGTATCTTTCTTGCCTGTGTTCCAAGGAGTACAGGTCAAGGGACTTCAACCATTCCCAGTAATTTAGGTACTTTATTGTACTTACACGTGCAGTGAAAGTTCTCTGTTCTTCAAGTCTGCAATTTCACCTGCCTTGAAAGGGGTTGTTAGTGTACAGCAATACTCCAGCCTAGAGAGAACAATTGATTTGAAGAGAATCATCATTGGCTTAGCATCCCTAGTTTTGAAGGTTCTCATTATCCATCATATCATTTTCCTAGCAAATGTGTAGAGACATTGTTGCTATCTCTGAAAGTGACAGTCTCTGACATTATCACTCCCAGGTCCTTCAGTTGAGATTTTTGCTCTGTTGTATTGTTGGAATTTTTTTTTTTATACTTTAATTCAGTTTTTATTTCCTTGAGTTTTCCATAGTGAAGTAATTGAAATTTGTCTTCATTGAACTTCATATTGTTTTTTGCAGCCCATTTAAAGATTTGGTTGATATCTGCTTGGAGATTTGCAGTGTCTTCAATGGATGACATTGTCATGCAAATTCAGGTGTCATCCACAAAGGAACATGATGGGAGCAAGTACTGTACCTTGTGGAACAGAGCTTTTCACTGAAGCCACCTCTGACTTTGCTCTGTTTACTATTACTCTTTGTGTTCTGTTTGGAAGTTATAGATCCATCTATCCACTTTTCCTATTATTCCTTTGTAATATATTTTGTGTGCCATTACACCATGATCACACTTGTCGAAGGCTTTCGCAAAGTCTTTGCATATAACATCTGCATTTTGTTTGTCTTCCAGTGCATCCAAGACCATATCATAGTGGTCCAGTAGTTGTGAGAGGCAGGATTGACCTGCTTTAAACCCATGCTGCTCTGAGTTGTGCAATTGATGGGTATCCAAGAGGTTGGCAATTTTGCATCTTAGAACCTACCTAGGTTAGAATATAATCATGATTATCATTACTATTATTTTTATGATTATTATTACAGGGTCTCCTCACTTAGCGACTTGTTTACTGACACCTCGAACTTATGACAGGCTCTCTGACCAGTATACATACCTAAATAATGTGTATTAGAGCTGATTTCCTCTATTCTATTATTACAGTATCACAGTACACTACTGTATAAACATTTAAAAATATACTAAAAATGTTATAAATGGTGCAAAGTTGACATTAAAACAATATCAAAGATGGTTGACACAAACCCACTACCATTATAGTATGCTCCTTGTTTAGCCACAAATTCATTTACTAACGTGGTCTTAAGAACGGAACTCTGTTGTTAAGTGAGGAGAGGCTGTATTATTATTATTATTATTATTATTATTATTATTATTATTATTCTTTCTTTCTTTCAACACACCGGCTGTATCCCACCAAGGCGGGGTGGCCCAAAAGGAAAAACGAAAGTTTCTCCTTTTACATTTAGTAATATATACAGGAGAAGAGGTTACTAGCCCCTTGCTCCCGGCATTTTAGTCGCCTCTTACAACACGCATGGCTTACGGAGGAAGAATTCTGTTCCACTTCCCCATGGAGATAAGAGGAAATAAACAAGAATAAGAACTAGAAAGAAAATAGAAGAAAACCCAGAGGGGTGTGTATATATGTGCTTGTACATGTATGTGTAGTGTGACCTAAGTGTAAGTAGAAGTAGCAAGACGTACCTGAAATCTTGCATGTTCATGAGACAGAAAAAAGGACACCAGCAATCCTACCATCATGTAAAGCAATTACAGGCTTTCGTTCTACACTCACTTGGCAGGACAGTAGCACCTCCCTGGGCGGTTGCTGTCTACCAACCTACTACCTTAAATTATTATTATTATTTATTATTATTATTATTATTATTATTATTATTATTATTATTATTTCTTTTTTCTACATACTGGCCATCTCCCACCAAGGCAGGGTGAACTGAGAAAAAGAAGAAAACTATTAAGTTTTTCTTCATTTTACATTTAGTAATTTATACAGAAGTGGTTACTAGCCCTAGGACTTGGAGGACCTGGAGGTGGGAAGTACAGTGCCTGCACTCTGAAGGATGGGTGGTGGTGGTGGGAAGTACAGTGCCTGCACTCTGAAGGATGGGTGGTGGTGGGAAGTACAGTACTTGCACTCTGAAGGATGGGTGGTGGTGGGAAGTACAGTACTTGCACTCTGAAGGATGGGTGGTGGTGGGAAGTACAGTACCTGCACTCTGAAGGATGGGTGGTGGTGGGAAGTACAGTACCTGCACTTGAAGGATGGTGTGGTGGTGGGAAGTACAGTACTTGCACTCTGAAGGATGGGTGGTGGTGGGAAGTACAGTACCTGCACTCTGAAGGATGGGTGGTGGTGGGAAGCACAGTACTTGCACTCCGAAGGATGGGTGGTGGTGGGAAGTACAGTACAGTGGACCCCCGCTTAACGATCACCTCCCAATGTGACCAATTATGTAAGTGTATTTATGTAAGTGCATTTGTACTTGTATGTTTGGGGGTCTGAAATGGACTAATCTACTTCACAATATTCCTTATGGGAACAAATTCGGTCAGTATTGGCACCTGAACATACTTCTGGAATGAAAAAATATCGTTAACCGGGGGTCCACTGTACTTGCACTCCGAAGGATGGGTGGTGGTGGGAAGTACAGTACTTGCACTCTGAAGGATGGGTGGTTGTGGGAAGTACAGTACCTGCACTCTGAAGGATGGGTGGTGGTGGGAAGTACAGTACTTGCACTCCGAAGGATGGGTGGCGGTGGGAAGTACAGTACTTGCACTCCGAAGGATGGGTGGTGGTGAGAAGTACAGTACCTGCACTCTGAAGGATGAGTGGTGGTGGGAAGTACAGTACTTGCACGGTGGGGTCCGTATGCATCCGAGATGGCTGGTGGTGGGAAGTACAGTGCCTGCACTCTGAAGGAGGGGTGGAGATACACTGCAGTTTTTTAACTATGGTGTAGGCATGCCTCTGGCAAGACAATGATGGGTGTTTCTTTTTTTTCGGGTCACCCTGCCTCAGTGGGAAACAGCTAATGTGTTAATAAAAAATATTATTATTAATTATTTATTATTATTAGAAATGAATTTAAGATTATGGCTACTATAAAATAAATGTTATTTCTTTGGTATTGTAAGTTAGAGCCTGAGATGAGTTAGTTAGAGGGAAGAAGTGAAAGTACAATTCATTGCATCATTCACCATTGCAACAATCACTACAGGGGACAGAGTGAAACACAGTGGTTCATATCTGCCTCTTGGTATCTTAAGACATATTGGTGTTTCTCAGTGTTGTTTTGTTAAAAGAAGACAACAGAAACACGTGTATCAATTATGTGCTCAGAAAAATTATTTTTTGTAGTCTGTTGCATAAAAAACATTACTAGAAACTTTTTTTTCAGTTCTCAGTCACAATGCATAGTCTGGAAATGTTTCACAAAATCAAAATAACATGATTGCAAACAAGTCACAGAGCTTGTGGAGTTTGACCCTGTGGCAAGGGAGACCTAAAACTCACAGGCCAGTGCATTTTAGGACTCACTCACCTTGGGTTCAAATCCACCCATTCCATGGTTCATAAGCAGTGATCCATTGAAAATTTGCTGATGAGGATTTCCTGTACTTTTCAGTTGTTGTTGTTTTTTGTTTTCAACAAACCGGCCATATCTCACCAAGGCAGGGCAGCCCAAAAACAAAAATGAAAGTTTCTCTTCTTAAATTTAGTAATTTATACGGGAGAAGGGGTTACTAGCCTCTTGCCCCCGGCATTTTAGTCGCCTCTTACAACACGCATGGCTTACGGAGGAAGAATTCTGTTCCACTTCCCCATGGAGATAAGAGGAAATAAACAAGAAGAAGAACTAGAAAGAAAATAGAAGAAAACCCAGAGGGGTATGTGTGTGTATATATATGCTTGTACATGCATGTGTAGTGTGACCTAAGTGTAAGTAGAAGTAGCAAGACATACCTGAAATCTTGCATGCTTATGAGACAGGAAAAAGGACACCAACAATCCTACCTTCATGTAAAACAATTACAGGCTTTTGTTTTACACTCACTTGGCAGGACAGTAGCACCTCCCTGGGCAGTTGCTGTTTACCAACCTACTACCTAAAACTTTTCGGTTGTATCTTTCTTATATATTTATTATGGTTAGCAACTTGGCATCATTCATAAAATTACATTACATTGGTTCTGATGTTTGTTTCTTGTTTCCAATAACTGTTGATTTTCTGTTTATAAATTAAAGACTTCTTTTGTAGAAGTAGTGAATGTCTGTGCCAACAGGTTGAAGAGCGTGTTCCTCCATGTGCCAGCATTACACTGGGTTGTCGTCGAAGATGCTCCACACAAGTCACAGATGGTATCAGAATTTTTGAAGCTGTCTGGTCTGACGTACACACATCTGCACCAGCTAACTCCAGATGATTGGAAGCTAAAAAGCAATGTAAGGCAACTGAAAAGAAAATGCTACATAATCATGTCCTGATGTATTAGGCACATGTACAACATCTTGTTATCTTTGTTTTGAAGATGTTTTTGCCAGCCAGTGGCTTTTTCAATTCAATAGAGAGCTTATTAACTTGAGACAGTAGACAATAAGGTAATCAGTCCCTTAGATAAAGTAATCAATTGCTTAGATGGTAAAGTAATCAGTTGCTTAGTTGATAAGGTAATCAGGCCCTTAGCCTTGAGGTGTTCACCTCTTTGGTCTTTATCAAGACTAAGTTGGTGAACACGTGCAAACCTTTGAAATTATACCATTTGTTCATCTGCTACCTTTCTTATTGTACTATGATTGTACTTAACTGCATAAGAAATCCTACATAGCAGTTTATGTCTAATTCTTAAGTAGTTTTTAAGTACTAGGATTAGTGTGCCCAAAAAAGGTAGTTTTGAAGATGCTGCCAGAGAAAGTGGCTCTGGAGATTTCTGCAGAGAGTTCCAGATTTTGGGCCCCTTTTATGTACATTGAATTTTTACAGAGATTAAGTCAGACATGGGGTATGTTATAGAGATTTTTGTGCATAGTGGGTTTCTTTTGGGCCTACTAATATTATATTACATGTAAATTACAAAAAAATTGAATTTGAAGGCTGTGGTTAATAAGCTCTCTTGCATGTGTCTAAATTTTTGACTTGCTTGTATTTACAGTGGACCCCCGGTTAACGAACTTTTTTCATTCCAGTAGTATGTTCAGGTGCCAGTACTGACCGAATTTTTTCCCATAAGGAATATTGTGAAGTAGATTAGTCCATTTCAGACCCCCAAACATACACGTACAAATGCACTTACATAAATACACTTACATAATTGGTCGCATTTGGAGGTGATCGTTAAGCGGGGGTCCACTGTATGTGATTATTGCTATTATAATCATATACTGCATGTATTTAAATGGTATATGAAATTATTACAGTACACATATATAGAAAAAAAAATGATATTTGTTGAAAAATACAGTGTTCAAAATTTTATTAAGACCTGAAAACATTGCATAGATAAAGTACATATCTATTTCTTTCATAAATAAAGTTACAGTGATTTGTGAATTTTTACCTTTTCCTTGTTTTTCAAATAGCAGTTTTATTTTTCTTATACAAAAATGTGACAGTAAAGGACAGAAGAGCACAGTTTACAATAGCAAAGGTACAGTGTATTGTGGCACAACACATAGCATCATCCTAGCTGATGAAGCTGTGTCATGGCACAGTGAAACTCCTTATTTGTCTTTTTAACAGGGGGTTATTATTATTATTATTATTGGTAGTGATGGTGGTGGTGTTTCCAGAAGCAATGATCACATTTGTATGGGTAACAGAGAGTTCTGGCTCTCCATCCCAATATTGTTAGTTTTGATTTGCCTCCGCTACCATTTCTAGATGGTATATTACCATTCCTAATATTTTAGTAAAGCATCTGAGGAAGAGAATAATTAACACCAGGAGAGTTGATATTAACAGTAACTGCTTTTTAATCTTCCCTACTTCAACGGTAACTGAGAACATTTCTAGGTTACCTAAGAAAACCACTTAATCACTGCCACCGTCACCTCTTTATTTAGTCATTCTCTTTCAGGATCCAAACTGGAGGAAGCCCAGGGGAGTTTTACAGAGGAATGCAGGTCTCAAATGGCTCCGTAGAAAATTCATGTACGACGGTGACCCAAGGGGAGTAGTCTACTTTGCAGATGATGATAACACTTATAGCATAGAATTGTTTACCGAGGTAATGTACGTTTGTTACTTTTGTACATATTGCATATCTACATATTACATGTGTACGTATGTTAGATAAGTTTAATCTTTATCTGGTTGTGCAGTACCTAGTAGATATTGAATTTTGATTAAATTTGTGGTCTAATAATAGTTTTTGAGCAAATTAAAGCTGTTGTGGTACATTATGCCTGATTTGTTTATGTTTGTGAGACACCATATTAAACTCCTGATACACTCTTGAACTACCATAACTCATATGTTTGATAGCACTTGGGTTAGTCATCTTTAACCCTTTGGGGGTCGACAGGTCCTCTCAGAGACTTGTTCTCAGGGTCAGCCAAATTTCAAAAAAGAAAATTATTTTTTCTTATGAAAAGATAGAGAATCTTTTCCTGATCATAATGACACCAAAAGTATGAAATTTGATGGAAAACTTACGGAATTATGCTCTCGCGAAGTTAGCGGTCTCGACGATGTTTACGCATCGGCGATTTTGCCCACTTTGAGCCCTATTTTCAGCCAATTCCAGTGTACTAGTCGACAAAAATCATAACTATTTCGCTAGAACTCCATTTTTTCTATCGAATGAGCACAAGAAACCACCCATTTACCGATTTCAACTATCCAATAAAATGGTCAGAATTTAGCAATTTTGCCAATTTCACACAAATTTCAAAAGATGCCAATTTCCGAATAGAGTCCAGAATAAACAAGAAAGACATTCCTGGCACTAAAATAACAAGTTCTCTGCTTGTTAGTCACATCCCCAGGCCCCTCTTATATTTCTTTGGCTTTCCACTTTGAATTTTTATTCTTACAAAAAAAATAAGATTTACTGTTATGCAGACTACTGCATTAGTGTAGAAATGGTATAAATAATATCAGCACACTTGTGAAAGAATATTAGACTCACCAGTTGATGCGTATTGGACACTTGGCATGATTTGTTTACTTTTGAACTTTGGTAAAAATCGAACATTTCTGCTACTTTGAGCTCAATTTCAACGTACTTTTCATTGTAAAACCAGTCAAAATCATCTCAATTTCTGTAATATGTCTTCCATTCTATAAAATGAGACCAAGAAAACTAGAATACAACAACAATTACCATATGAAAATACAGTGCAAAGTCGCTGTTTTAATCCAAAAACACGGTCAAAGTTTTTTTTTTCTCATTACGCACTGTGTGCTGCAGGATTTTTTTTATACTGTGCACACTGACCACATAGACCCATTCTTACATATGTAGGCCTACCAGCTTTCTCACTAGATTTGAGGGCGCTAGAATTTAGGCGTACTAGTACATCAAAAACCCTGGTCATAAGACGTGCTAGTACGTCCGAAACCCCCAAAGGGTTAATACCTTAATTTTTTCAGTTCTTAATAGTGGATTTATCATTATGTAAAAATGCTTGTCATTTTACAGTTATATGATTGTTTGAAAGGTTAGCAGCTTCTTATTCAAGGAATTGGAACTACCCTCCTTGTCCTCAGATAAAACTTGATAGCCTGTCGTTCCCCAGATGCTGTGTGAACCTTACAGTTTAGCGCTTCCCCAGGAATATATTATAAAAGTTTAAATAATAATCATTTCTTTTTATGAAGACTTATTAACGTATATGTGCATACACTATACTCTTTGTGATGGTATGCCGCAGATGCGGGACACTCGGACAGTGTCAGTATGGCCGGTGGGCTTAGTTGGAGGAGTGATGGTGGAGCGTCCTCAAGTGAGCACCATCGGCACAGGTCCTCGTGTAACAGGCTGGCTTACTGGCTGGAAGACAAACCGTCCATTTGCTACAGACATGGCTGGCTTTGCTGTTAATTTAGCTTTACTGTTAAAGAAAACAAAAGTTGAATTCAGCCTAAATTCACCAATTGGATATTTAGAAAGCAATTTTTTGGAGAAGCTAGTAACACTGGATCAACTAGAACCAAAGGCAGAACTTTGCACTAAGGTAACCTACCTCCTGTTCCATACATTTGCAACCTCTACTACATGGCTTCTCTCTCCACCCTTTCAAATGCCTTTTCTATATCCATAATAGCAAGACACAGTGCTTTACCCTTATCTAAGTACAGTACTGCTTACTTGTATGCTTCATTGTAAACACTTGGTCTACACATCATTGCTAAACCCTCCCTGCCCTTCCTAAATCCTCCCTGCCCTTCCTAAATCCTCCCTGCCCTTCCTAAATCCTCCCTGCCCTTCCTAAATCCTCCCTGCCCTTCCTGAATCCTCCCTGCCCTTCCTAAATCCTCCCTGCCCTTCCTAAACCCTCCCTGCCCTTCCTAAATCCTCCCTGCCCTTCCTGAATCCTCCTTGCTCCTCTGTAATCTTACTTTCTGTCTTACCCTTAACTGTTTCAATGATAATCCCATAAATTTTACCTGGTATACTTAACAGGCTTATTGCCTTGTATGTACTTCTTACATTCTCTCTTGTCCTCTTTTTCTTTTACAGTGAAATTATGCACACACTGCCAATCCTGTGGCATACAGTGGAACTATGCATGCTTTCTGCCAGTTCTTTAGCACCTACCCTTCTAGCATGCATATATAGAATAAACACAACAACCTCTCCAGTACTATATCCTGACATGCTTTTAACAGATATTATCTATTCCAGCCACATTTCCCACTTTCATTCTACTTACTTGTGCACTTTTCCCACATCCACCTTAGACTCCTCCTCACTCCTACGTGATGTTATTTCTCCATGCCCAATGCCTGAAATCACTGACTCCTTTTTATCACTAACATTCAACAGTTTTCAAATATCCTCTCCATTTTTACAGTATTTCCACCTCCCCATTTAACATCTTTCCTATTTTGTTTTTAACTGCTAGATTTAGAAAGGACATAGGAAAGTATTGGTTTGGAAATAGGGTAGTTGATGAGTGGAACAGTCTACCTAGTTAGGTTATTGAGGCTAGGACTTTGGGTAGTTTCAAATTTAGGTTGGATAAATATATGAGTGAGAGGGGTTGGATTTGAGTGGGACTTGCAAATGAGTGGATAGAGTTATCAGAGCTTATTTCTTGGGTAGCATTGAAAATTAGGTTGGGCAAATGTTTTGTTAGTGGGATGGATTGTAAAGGACCTGCCTAGTATGGGCCAACAGGCCTGCTGCAGTGATCCTCCTTTCTTATGTTCTTATGTTCAGGCTTCCTTACCTTATTGATGTCTTTCCAAGACAGTTTCTTATTCTCAGTAGAATTTGCTAATAAAGACTCTCCCATTTTCTCATTGGCTCAACTTTTGCATCGCCTCACTTAACTTTTATCCTCCTTTCTCTCCATATACTCTGCCTTCCCTCTGTGATTTTTACATTGCAGAAACGTCTCATTTGCATTTTTTTTTCTCCCTTACCATCCTCTTTACCTCATCATTCCACCAATCATTCCTCTTCCCACTCACACATACCTGTGTACACACATACATATAAATACATACATACATACATACGTGCATTCAGTAGTAGGTTGGTAGACAGCAACCACCCAGGGAGGAACTGCTGTCCAAGCAAGTGTAAAATGGAAGCCTGTAATTGTTTTACATGATGGTAGGATTGCTGATCTTTTTCTGTCTCTTAAACATGCAAGGTTTCAGGTACGTCTTGCTACTTCTACTTACTTAGGTCACACTACACATACATGTGTTTTTTTTTTTTTAACAAGTCGGCTGTCTCCCACCGAGGCAGGGTGACCCAAAAAGAAAGAAAATCCCCAAAAAGAAAATACTTTCATTATTCAACTCTTTCACCTCACTCACACATAATCACTGTTTTTCAGGGGCGCTCAGAACACAACAGCTTAGAAGCATATACGTATAAAGATACACAACATATCCCTTCAAACTGTCAATATCCCAAACCCCTCCTTTAGAGTGCAGGCATTGTACTTCCCATTTCCAGGATTCAAGTCCAGCTATATAAAATAACCGGTTTCCCTGAATCCCTTCCCTAAATATTAACCTGCTCACACTCCAACAGATCATCAGGTCCCAAATACCATTCATCTTCATTCACTCCTATCGAACACGCTCATGCACGCCTGCTGGAAGTCCAAGCCCCTCGCCCACAAAACCTCCCTTACCCCTTCCTTCCAACCTTTTTGAGGATGACCCCTACCCCGCCTTCCTTCCCCTACAGATTTAACTGCTCTCCTTGTCATTCTACTTTGATCCATTCTCTCTAAATGACCAAACCACCTCAACAACCCCTCTTCAGCCCTCTGACTAATACTTTTATTAACTCCACACCTTCTCCTGATTTCCACACTCCGAATTTTCTGCATAATATTTGCACCACACATTGCCCTTAGACAGGACATGTCCACTGCCTCCAACCGCCTCCTCACTGCTGCATTCACAACCCAAGTTTCACACCCATATAAGATTGTTGGTACTACTATACTTTCATACATTCCCTTCTTTGCCTCCATAGATAATGTTTTTTGTCTCCACATATACCTCAATGCACCACTCGCCTTCTTTCCCTCATCAATTCTATGATTAACCTCATCTTTCATAAATCCATCCGCCGACACGTCAACTCCCAAGTACATATCTGAAAACATTCACTTCTTCCATACTCCTCCTCCCCAATTTGATATCCAATTTTTCTTTATCTAAATCATTTGATACCCTCATCACCTAACTCTTTTCTATGTTCACTTTCAACTTTCTACCTTTACACACACTCTCACCTCCCTCTTGCTTGTTGTTGCCATTTTCCTCTTTTCCCATCTACCTCTTTCTCTAACTGTAGCTACAACTAAATAATGATCCGATATGTCAGTTGCCCCTCTATAAACATGTACATCCTGGAGTCTACCCATCAACCTTTTATCCACCAATACATAATCTAACAAACTACTTTCATTACATGCTATATCATACCTTGTATATTTATTTATCCTCTTCTTCATAAAATATGTATTACTTATTACTAAACCTCTTTCTACACGTAGATCAATTAAAGGCTCCCCATTTTCATTTACCCCTGGCACCCCAAATTTACCAACTACTCCCTCCACAACATTTTTGCCCAGTTTAGCATTGAAATCCCCAACCACCATTACTACTCTCACACTTGGTTCAAAACTCCCCACGCTTTCACTCAACATTTCCCAAAATCTCTCTCTCTCTCCTCTACACTTCTCTCTTCTCCAGGTGCATATACGTTTACTATAACCCACTTTTCACATCCAACCTTTATTTTACTCCACATAATCCTTGAATTAATACATTTATAGTCCCTCTTTTCCTGCCATAACTTATCTTTCAACATTATTGCTACTCCTCCTTTAGCTCTAACTTTGTTTGAAACCCCTGACCTAATCCCATTTATTCCTCTCCACTGAAACTCTCCTATTCCCCCTTCATCTTTGTTTCACTTAAAGCCAGGACATCCAGCTTCTTCTCATTCATAACATCCACAATCATCTCTTTCTTATCATTTGCACAACATCCACACACATATTATTACAGGAAAAGGGGTTACTAGCCCATTGTTCCAGGCATTTTAGTTGACTTTTACAACATGCATGCCTTACGGAGGAAAGATTCTTATTCCACTTCCCCATGAATATAAAAGGAAAAGTAATAAGACCAAGAACTGTTAAGATAAAATCAAAGAAAACTCAGATCTTTCTTTCTTTCAACACACCGGCCGTATCCCACCAAGACAGGGTGGCCCAAAAAGAAAAATGAAAGTTTCTCTTTTAAATTTAGTAATTTATACGGGAGAAGGGGTTACTAGCCCCTTGCTCCCGGCATTTTAGTTGCCTCTTACAACACCCATGGCTTACGGAGGAAGAATTCTGTTCCACTTCCCCATGGAGATAAGAGGAAATAAACAAGAACAAGAACTAGAAAGAAAATAGAAGAATACCCAGAGGGGTGTGTATATATATGCTTGTACATGTATGTGTAGTGTGACCTAAGTGCAAGTAGAAGTAGCAAGACGTACCTGAAATCTTGCATGTTTATGAGACAGAAAAAAGACACCAGTAATCCTACCATTATGTAAAACAATTACAGGTTTCCGTTTTACACTCACTTGGCAGGACGGTAGTACCTCCCTGGGCGGTACTATATGTACAAGCATATATATACACACCCCTCTGGGTTTTCTTCCATTTTCTTTCTAGTTCTTGTTTATTTCCTCTTATCTCCATGGGGAAGTGGAAAAGAATTCTTCCTCCATAAGCCATGGGTGTTGTAAGAGGCGACTAAAATGCCCGGAGCAAGGACTAGTAGCCTCTTCTCCTGTATAAATTACTAAATTTAAAAAGAGAAACTTTCGTTTTTCTTTTTGGGCTACCCTGCCTTGGTGGGATACAGCCAGTTTGTTGGAAAAAAAAAAACATGAAAGATTTCAGATATGTCTTGCTACTTCTACTTACACGTAGGTCACACTACACATGCATGTACTAGCATATAGTGTATACACACCCCTCTGGGTTTTCTCTATTTTCTTACTAGTTCTTGTGTTTGTTTATTTCCTCTTATCTCCATGGGGAAGTGGAACAGAATTCTTCCTCTGTAAGCTATGC
>NC_069479.1:4387583-4390835 GCF_026875155.1 Cherax quadricarinatus
CTATGACTGAAGAAATACTTCCTAATATCTCTCTGACTCATCTAACTCTTCAACTTCCAGTTGTGACCTCTTGTTTTTGTGTCCCCTCCTTTGCACTTTCTCTAATTTGTTGACGTGCTTGATCAAGTGCGGGCTCCAAACAGGTGCTGCATACTCCAGTATGGGCCTGACGTATACGGTGTACAGTGTCTTGAACGATTCCTTACTAAGGTATCGGAACGCTGTTCTCAGGTTTGCCAGGCGCCCATATGCTGCAGCAGTTATCTGGTTGATGTGTGCTTCCGGAGACATGTCGGTGTTATACTCGCCCCAAGATCTTTCTCCTTGAGCGAGGTTTGCAGTCTTTGGTCACCTAGCCTATACTCCGTCTGCTGTCTTCTGTGCCCTTCCCCGATCTTCATGACTTTGCATTTGGCGGGGTTAAATTCAAGAAGCCAGTTGCTGGACCAGTTGTCCAGTCTGTCCAGGTCTCTTTGAAGTCCTGCCTGATCCTCATCTGATTTAATTCTCCTCATTAACTTCACATCATCTGCGAACAGGGTCACTTCTGACCCTGTCATTCACATATACCAAAAATAGCACTGGTCCTAGGACCGACCCCGGTGGGACCCCACTTGTCACAGGTGCCCACTGTGATACCTCATCACGTACCATGACTCGTTGTTGCCTCCCTGTCAGGTATTCTATGATCCATTGCAGTGCTCTTCCTGTTATATGCACCTGATCCTCTAGCTTCTGCACTAATCTTTTGTGAGGAACTGTGTCAAAGGCCTTCTTGCAGTCCAGGAAGATGCAATCAACCCACCCCTCTCTCTCATGTCGTACATTTTTTTTTTGTGTGTGTGTGTGTGTGTTTGTGTGTACATACGTACGTTGATAAATTAGACACATGTGCAACTCTTGGGTATCTTTATTGAGGAAACATTTCGCCACACAGTGGCTTCATCAGTCCATACAAAGGAGAATCTTGAAGAACAGGAGGAGAATGAGGTAATCAGTCCCTCAACCTTGAGTCGATGTGGTCAGTCCATCAATCTTGAATAGAATACGGCATAAGTGCGGAGAAGGAGCTTATAAACCGTTGGTAGGAGAGGTGCAGCAGTCATAGGTGGTGTCACATTTGTTCAATGTGGAAGTAGGTCGTGCCCAAGAATTAGGCAAGCGAAGAATTCCCTAGTATTAAGATCCCAAGAAGTTGCAGTGTCTGACAGGTTTGTAGATGAATGGTTCAGAGAACCGACATGTTGATAAATTAGACACATGTGCAACTCTTGGGTATCTTTATTGAGGAAACGTTTCCTCAATAAAGATACCCAAGAGTTGCACATGTGTCTAATTTATCAACATGTCGGTTCTCTGAACCATTCATCTACAAACATACGTATGTACGTATATATATATCCATTGCAGGTGATAGGTGTACTTACAAGCTGTGTGATGCATATATGTACATCTGAATTTTAGTTACCAGGTCAGGAATACGGAAAGACACTCAGATTTCATGCTTTAAATTACATATTGCATTTTTCATTGAAAATGCACACTGTTACATTACTGTATGCTTGGTTACTATATGAGACATACATCATATGAGATTACTACATCTTTCATCATGATTAGTAGCTTTCATTTTAATTCTATATCTGGTTGATCCATGGATGAATAAGACTGGGACTTGATATTAATTTGCAACATAATCTGATGTCAGCAACTTTAAATGGCTACTGGGCCAATCATACATGACAGCTGATGGGTAAACTAGTCACTATCTATACATGCTTGTTAGTGACGTAAGGATTTTCTACATGAGGTACAGGTAGTGTGATTATTTTACATTATATTATGCATGGCTACTGGGACAACCACGTAAGGCAGTTAATAAACAAGCTAGTTGCTGTCCATACATGCATGCTTTCATGCGGAATGGCCTTGTCATTGCTTGTGTATTAGGTGAAAGTAACATACAGGAAGAACTAAAAGGCACAATGCCTGGAATAATACACGATATCCTGACAACATTTTGGGCCGACTTGGACTTGTAAATGGTCCAAGTCAGACCGAAACATTGTTATAAGCTTTTCTCTTTCATGTGTGGGTTATCTGTGTAAAAGTAACATAACGTGTCTTCCCCACGAAGAATGCCATACCATGCACTCTTACATGACATTTGATTTTTTTGTGTCATAGTCAAATTAGCATGTAGACTCCTTCCTTAGTGTTAGCATATTTGTTACCAGTTGAAAGGATAGAGATGCTTGATATTTAAAATGTTATCATCCCCCACCCAAGAGTTCTCAAGCAAATAACAAAGTTTTATGAATGGTGATCCATATTTGTAATATTAGAATATTTAAAGGCTTTTAGCTCCTGAGTGTACATATATTTGATGGATGTAATTGTAATGACTCTTAAAATGATTAATACTATATTTTATCATAAAAGACATCAAATTATTAAATTTCATCATGTACTTGTGTACTTCATCATCCTTCATTGTATAATTTAGACAGCTGTAAAATACAGTACATCAAAAATTTCTTTTTTTTGACATGCTGGCTGTCTCCCACCAAGGCAGGGTGACCCAAAAAAGAAACACTTTCACCACCATTCAGACTATCACTGTCTTGCCAGAGGCATGCAGATACAACAGTTTAGATGCCCCTCTAAACAGCAAATATTCGAAACCCCTCCTTTAGAGTGCAGGCATTGTACTTCCCACCTTGAATGAATTTCCTTCAAAGGGTGCCTTGATGCTGGTGAGGAACTTTTGATCCAAGGAATTTGATCTTCACTCCCCTGACTTGGATCAAACCTGATTGCCACCCATACCACAGACACTGTACTGCCTGTATGGGTTTACACGTTTACTCAGTAGCTGTCTCCCACCAAGAAAGGATGGAAAAATACTTGAAAATTTTGCATTGGAAAAACCTTAGCTCGCTTGGTATGTTTCAGTTATACAATAGTGTTGAACACTGGTTACCAGAGTAATGTGCATCTATGATTTCCTTCAGTTACCAATATTTTCATGCTGTACAGACAGGCACTGTGTGACCCCTGCTGGTTGTCACAGTTGCTCTTTTCCAGTGACAATTTTTGTGAGAGATTTTAAAGATAATTTGCAAAAAATTGGTGTATGAATTTGGGAGGGTATGTAAAAGAGAAAATTTAAAGTGAACTTAGAAAAGAGGAAGGTGATGAGAGTAACAAAATGTCTAGACAATAAAAAAATTGAAATTGAACATATTTATA
>NC_069479.1:4391335-4481335 GCF_026875155.1 Cherax quadricarinatus
AGTCAGTTGCGAGATCTTGGACTGTGTATTTATGTACACAATTATAGACAGATTAGTGAAATTAAAAAAAATATTTGCATTTTGAGGCCAGAATTTTGCCAGAGGAAGAGGCTGTCAAGATCAACCTATAAGACAGGTTGTGCTAAAGACTGCTTTCCTTCGCTCGCATTTCATTGGTAGAAATTCTTTGTTTATTTACAGTCATTACAGCCAGTCACAGGGAACCTACTGTAAGGTTGCAACTTCCTACTACTGTATTTGTAACATGGTCGGTGATTTGCTGTCTGAATGTAAACATTAACTTCAGCCAATGAGAGTTCAGTATCCAGCAGATTATTGTTTCAGAGCTCCGCCCCTTGATGACGTCAGCACGGGTGTTCAGAGCAACAACGTAGCTTATGAGTTGCTGTTTCAACTCTGCTCCATCACAACATAGCCTCCGATTTCTTCAAAAAAAACTTATTCATTTTTCACTTTTCTTGGGTCGAATCTGAATACCTTCCATTTACTGCATTCCTTGATTAAAAATACGTAAATAAATAAATATAGTTTTTTTTCTCTCAAATTGAGCCCTTCATTAAAGGTGCCTCGATGTCAGCGTAGGGCTCTTGGTACAAATAATTGAAGTGTGCCTTCCCTATCCTTGTACTGAGTCTGTTTTCTCCCATTCCTTAATGCTGTATGACCTCTTTGGGTTTCCTCCCATGAACTGTTCACTTATTAAACATTTGTTATACTGTATTATGCAGAAATTATCAATAAAGTTATTTAACTATAAAAGTAATTTATTAGATTATAAGAGTAAGGTTTAACGCTTCATTTTTTATTATAATAATATAAGAGTAAGGAGCTCACTCAGACTTGTTCCTTGATGTCTCCTTTTCTCAATACATTACAGACAACCATAATCTAGCTAAGGTTTTCCGTCTTACTCTACAGGCCACCAAGATCAAAAGTTTCCCTTCTCTAACACTGCAGGCCCTCCCATCTCCCGTCCCTCTCCTTATTATATATTCATGGGAGAGCGCTAAATCCATAAGGATTATACAACACCTGTAGGGGAGGGGGGATGGAAGGTATTCAGGCTCAATTCAGCTGCTCACCAGCGTCAAGGAACCTCTCTTGAGGGGCCCGCCCCTCAGTGCAGGCCGCCAAAATCAATATTCCTTAAAACATAGGTTGCAAGACTCTAACACTGAAAGCCCTTTCATCTCCCCTCCTAGTCAATACATACAAGCTGTCAGGATATTCTTCCCCACAGTTCAGACAGCCAATATTTTCCTCGCCTCTCAGTCATTTCCTTATAGGCCTCTAGAACCTCGTCTTCTTTATACACATAACCTCTATAAATAACATTTCCCCCTCACATTAGAAGCTAGACTATCTTAAACCATTGTAGAGAAAAAACATTCTTTCATTAAAAAAAATTCCTTACACAGTAATGTATTTCCGGTAAATATTAATTTCCTGACAAGCGACAAAGCAATGTAAATCGAGTCTGCATAGCTTTTGTGGAAAATTGTTATTTATTTTCATAAATGCGTTTTGGCACCAAAATTTTGGCCAGTGGAAGAGGCTGTCAAGAGCAACCCATAAGACAGGTTGTTGTGCTGAAGGCCGCTTTCCCGCGCTCGCATTTCATTGGTAGAAACTCTTTGTTTATTTACATTCATTACAACCAGTCACAGGGAACGTTCTGTAAGGTTGCAATTTGCTACTGTACTTGTAACATGGTCAGTGATTTGCTGTCTGAATGTAAACATTAACTCCGGCCAATGGGAGATCAGTTACCAGCAGATGATTGTTTCAGAGCTTCGCCCCTTTGATGACGTCAGCACGGGCGTTCAGAGCAGCAACACAGCTTATGAGTTGCTGTTTCAACTCGGCCCCATCACACCATATTTGCCTCCGAAACGTGCAAAACTTTATTTTATTATTTATTTATTATTTATTCATTTTACATCCACTTTTCTTGGATCGAATCTGAATGCCTTCCATATACTGCATTCCCTGATTAAATTCAATTTTTATAATGATAATAATAATAATAATAATAATAATAATAATAATAATAATAATAGTAATAATAATAATAATAATAATAATAATAATATAAGAGTAAGAAGCTCACTCACACTTGTTCCTTGATGTCTCCTTTTTCTCAATACATTACAGACAAATGATTATCAAATGGTATACAATACCGACAGGTTGGTAGATAAGACACATAGGCAACATTTAGGCAACTTTATTCCGAAACGTTTCGCCTACACAGTAGGCTTCTTCAGTCGAGTACAGAAAGTAGGCAGGAGTTCCTGCCTACTTTCTGTACTCGACTGAAGAAGCCTACTGTGTAGGCGAAACGTTTCTGAATAAAGTTGCCTAAATGTTGCCTATGTGTCTTATCTACCACGTTACAGACAACCATAATCTAGCAAAGGTTTTCCGTCTCACTCTACAGGCCACCAAGATCAAAAGTTTCCCTTCTCTAACACTGCAGGCCCTCCCATCTCCCGTCCCTCTCCTTATTATATAATCATGGGAGAGCGCTAAACCCATAAGGATTATACAACACCTGTAGGGGAGGGGGGATGGAAGGTATTCAGGCTCAATTCAGGGAACTGGAGCATAGACCCAATTCCCTAGATCAAGAGCTGCTCACCAGCGTCAAGGAACCTCTCTTGAGGGGCCCGCCCCTCATTGTAGGCCGCCAAAATCAATATTCCTTAAAACATAGGTTGCAAGACTCTCTCTAACATTGAAGGCCCTTTCATCTCCCCTCCTAGTCAATACATACAAGCTGTCAGGATATTCTTCCCCACAGTACAGACAGCCAACATCTTCTTCGCCTCTCAGTCATTTCCTTATAGGCTTCTAGAACCTCGTCTTCATTATACACATAACCTCTATAAATAACATTTCCCCCTCACGTTACAAGCCGCTTACATTACAGAGACATATTTTCATTAAAAAAAATACCTTACATTGTAATTTATTTCTGGTCCACATTAATTTCCTAACTACATACTATACACACTCATTGCCAAGTGACAAAGCAATCTGCGTAGCATTTTTTGTGGTAAAATGTGGTTTTTGACACCAAAATTTTGGCCAGTGGAAGAGGCTGTCAAGAGCAACCCATAAGACAGGTTGTTGTGCTGAAGGCCGCTTTCCCGCGCTCGCATTTCATTGGTAGAAACTCTTTGTTTATTTACATTCATTACAACCAGTCACAGGGAACGTTGCAATTTCCTACTGCACTTGTAACATGGCCGCTGATTTGCTGTCTGAATGTAAACATTAGCTCCGGCCAATGGGAGATCAGTTACCAGCATATGATTGTTTCAGAGCTCCGCCCCTTTGATGGCGTTAGCACGGGCGTTCAGAGCAGCAACACAGCTTATGAGTTGCTGTTTCAACTCTGCTCCATCGCAACATAATATGCCTCTAAAAAAAAAAACTGAATTTTATTTACTCCTTACTTTCCTTGGATCAAATCTGAATGCCTTCCATTTACTGCATTCCTCGATTAAAATGCATAATAAATAAATACTGTTTCCCATTCCCTAACGCTGTATGACCTCTACGGGTTTAGCGTTTCCTCCCATGAATGCAAAACTTTGTATAATTATTTATTATTATAATCAAAAAGAAACTTTGTATAATAAAATGATCACTTATAAGCATTTTGTTTTGCTATATTATGCAGAAAGGATAAATAAAGTTTTCTAACTATAAAAGTATATTTATTTATTAGGTTATAAACAAGAGAGTAAGCAGCTCAGACATGTACCTTCATGTCATCTTTTGTCAATACATTACAGACAATCATAGTAATAATTTGTCCTTCACATTACATTATTATTATAATCAAGGGGGAAGCGCTAAACCCGGAGGATTATACAGCGCCTGTGGGGGGGATGTGGAAGGCATTCAGGCTTAATTCGGGGAACTGGAGCACAGATCCAATTCCCTAAATCAAGAGCCCCTCACCAACATCAAGGAACCTTCCTTGAGGGGTCTTCACATTACAGGTTGCATTGCCACCATAAGAATTTAAACTGTAAGGATTGTCCCATACCAACACTACTACCGGCTGCTAGCTAGTGTCTTCCCTATCTCGCTCTACAGACCACCAAGATCAAGAATCTCCCCTCTGACACTGCAGGCCCTGTTCCCCCTCTCAGTACAGGCTGCCAGGATCAATCTTCTTCCCTAAGACTACAGTTACAAGAATCTCTAATACTGCAGGCATTCTCATCTCCCCCCTCCCCTCCTCTCAGTACAGGCTGCCATAATCAATCTTCCTCCCTCAAACTACAGGATGCAAAAATCTCCCCTGATATTGCAGGCCCCTCTCATCTCCCCTCTCTATCAGTACAGGCTGCCTGGATCAATCTTCCTCAAACTACAGGCTGCAAGAATCTCCCCTCCCTAACATTGCAATCCCTCTCATCTTTCCTCCCAGTCAATACATACTGGCTCCCATTTCCTCATAGGTTTTCAGAACCTACTAGCCTTTCCCATACAAATCCTCTAGAACATTTCCTCCCTCACAATACAGGCCGCTAGAATATCTCTAGCTTTAATTTAATTAGAAAGAAACATTCTTCTTACATAAAAAAAATTGCCTTGCAATCTAATTTAGTTCCGGTCCACATTAATTCTTAACTACACTGCCAGGACTCTTATGAACCTTTTTTTTTTTTGTAGAGAATGATAATTAATTTAAAATGAGTTTTGACGCCAAAATTTTGGCTTGAGGAAATGGCTGTCAAGAGCAACCCATAAGACAGGTTGTTGTGCTGAAGGTCACTTTCCCGTGCTCCTATTTCATTGATAGAAACTGTTTATTTACATCCATTTCAGCCAATCACAGGAAACGTATTGTAAGGGGGCAACTTCCTGCTGTACTTGTAACATGGTCAGTGATTTGCTGTCTGAATGTAAACATTAGGTCCAGCCAATGGGAGTTCAGGATCCAGCAGATGAATGTTTCCGAGCTCCGCCCCCTTGATGACGTCAGCACGTGTGTTCAGAGCAGCAACACAGGTTATGAGTTGCCGTTTGTGTACATTACATAAGACTCAGATTTAGTTAGGTGCAATAAAAGGCGTCTGTTAAACCTTGCATTTGTGGTCATAGTGGTGCTTATGCTAACCTTCCTATGGTGTATAAGTATACCTAGTTGGATGAATCTTATTGAAGCTAAACGGCCCAGTTCTTTTTGATTATAATAATAATAAATGGCCCAGTGGCTAACGTGACAGTCTGGAGTTTTGAGACTCTCTCTGACCGTGGGATAAAACCCCACCTGTGTATGGTTTATCGAAGAGATTTCTTTAAAGGTTTTCCAACATCAAGTAGTATTATATTCACAAATTGTTCCAAACCTTTACAAGTTAAAATACCATCTAGATGGCTGAGCTCCAGCTTTGGGGCCTGCTACTTACGATATTTGCTGAAGGTGCTAAACCCATAAGGGTCATATAGCACCTAGAAAATAGGAGGTTAAGCTTCATCCTAAGAAGGAGAGGTTAAGTCCAGTTCTTTAAACAAAGAACTCACCAGCATCAGGGCACCCCCTTCCCCCACCCCCTTGAAAGTTCTGAGGCACATATATATTAATCTGTAGAGAAGCGCTGGATTTGTAGTGATCAAACATTATATTAAGTTGTACAATGTCTGCAGAATAGGTGGTAATCAGGTTTGATATAAGAAAGGGGAGGGCAGCACCAATTCCTTGAATTAAGAGCCCTTCAGCATATGCACCCTCCTTCAAAGGTGAAAGTTATTATTTTTTTCCTCAACGAACCCACTGTATCCCAAGGTAGGGTGGCCTAAAGAGAGAAAAAAAGTTTTTTCTTTTTTTAAATTTAGTAATTTATACAAGAGAAGGGGTTACTAGCTCCCTACTCTCATTATTATTATTATTATTATTATTATTATTATTATTAGTGTGGGGAAGGATTCAGGGAAAACCAGTTAGTCAGAAAGGGGCATAAAATATACATACATATTCACAAAAAGCACAAAAGCTGTGGATCCTTCAAGGCTGCATGGCAAAAGGGTAACAGATGTTAGGGAAAAAAAAGTAAAAAAGGTGAAGAATGAGTATAACAATGAAAGGTTAGCCAAAGCTGGTGCAGTACATCAGTTTCAGTTACATCAGAAAGAATCTGTATTAAATGTGGAATTTTCAGAGACAAGGGCAGAGTAAGAATGTCAAGAGAGCTAAGAGGTTGACAAAGAAGTCAGCATGCTCTCTGGTGAATTTTGCAACATATAAGATGTTGGACCATCAGCACATGACATTTTTTTTGCAGTGGCACTGGGTACCTCTCCACAAGACAACCATGTGAAAGTTCAGTGTTATCAATATGCATTTGTTCAAGTATTATTATTATTATTATTACATACATGGGGGGGTAACACTAAACCTATATGGGTCACACAGTGCCTTGGGGAATGGATGGCATTCAGGGTTGATTCAGGGAATTGGGACACTCGTTCAATTCCTTAGATCAAGAGCCCCTCATCAGCATCAAGGAACCTTCCTTGAGGGGAGCTGAAGTACTGCATCCCACAGCTGATAATAATGAAAAGATGTCGGCCAGAACTTCAATTGCAGTCTGAATAAAAAAAAAGCTTGTTGGACACTAAAGCAGATGAACAATGCTGCCAGCTTCCTTGCAAGTGCTGAGTTATTAGTGAAAAAGTCAGAAAAGAGCAGTAGCATGATAAGATTGAAAAACCTTGAACTGTAAAATATGCACTGATGTTCATACCTCTACTGCTTGACTGCCAGAAAAAATAAAAATAACTACATGATCATGTTTGCAAATGATTTAAAAGTTTTATGTAAATATAGTAATGACAATTACTGAAAATTCCTATAAGAAGACATAAATTAAGCAAATGGAATGACAGATGGATGGCAGAATTTAATATAGACATTAAGTCCCACAAAATGGGAAGAAAAGGCAAGCAAGAACATTTCACATAAATATAAAGTGACAGAGTACTGAAAGCAATTATTGTATGAGAAAGCCAAATACTGTAGGCAATCCAACTATAACCAATTTTGAAGGCACTCTCCAAAGTGCTAATTATACATTTTGTGCTTAGATAATTCAGTTTTTGTTTTAAATAAGTGGCAGATAAACAAACAATAACTTTAGAGTACATATTGTTATACTTTCATCATAAACAATTATAAAAAGTGATGGCATCTTGCACTCCAACTTAAAATGCCCAGGTTTACACTCCAGTACTTGCTAGCTGTCTCCCACTGAGCCAGGATGATGCCAAAATAAAAACACTTTCACCATCATTCATACATAATCACTGTCTATGTAGAGGTGCAAAGATATGACAGCTCAGATGCCACTCCAAACAGCCAAGGAAAAACGACTTATATACAGTGGACCCCCGGATAACGATCAGCTCCCAACTCGACCAATTATGTAAGTTTATTTTTGTAAGTGCTTTTGTAGGTGTATTTTTAGGGGTCTGAAAAGGACTAATCTAATTCACAATATTTCTTATGGGAACAAATTCTGTCTATAACGGCACCCAAACAGACTTCTGGATTGAAATAATATCGTTATGCGGGGGTCCACTGTATAGGGTTCACTATCTGTGGCAGGTCCTTGGAACATATCCCCCATGGACACAGGGGTCCTACTGTATAATCAAACATTGTATAACCTCAGCATGGGAATCTATGATGTATTATTACTATGATTACCAATGATAGCCCTAGATAAAAAAAAAATTGTTGAACAGAAAATAACTGAATTGCCGTGATTGATACATTAATAACTTGTTACAATGTTAAAAAAATGATAAACTTCATCCTTATCATAAACTGCAACCTTGGTATTACATATCTTACATGTAACTGGGTGAAATACCTCATCTTCATTACCTGAAAAAGTAGCTTTGTGAGGTAAGGAAAATGGTTTAATTTCTGCAGCAACTGTGGTGGCTGAAACAGTATTATTTTTTTCACAAGTAACTTCCTTTTCATCCATGGTCCTGCTGCCATGGGGCTCTCTGGTGGCAGCATTGCTATCTGGCTCTACCTGTAGCAGTTTACTGCCATCTGACTTTATCTGCAACATGTCCCTGGTATTTGACTCCATCTGTGGCATGTCACGGCTATCTGGCTCCACCTGTGGTATGTCAATGATATCCAGCTCCATGTTACTGATATCTGGCTCCGTCTGTGGCATCTTGCTGCTATCAGGCTCACTCCGTGGTATCTCACTGCTAGCCTGTGAGCTCTGGGCACCCTCTTCAATTTTTTGTTTACCCTTGCTTTTTCTTTTATTTTTGAAAAAATCCCGCTTCTTCTGGCTTTTACTTGGAAACTTCAATTTCTCCATCATATCTACATTACAGTTGAAAACAAACATTGCCCGATACTGGTTGTGATAGACCTCATGCCTGAAAAAAATATAAGGTATTACAACAGTGTACATATTGAAAAATATTTATAACCTAAGCTTTCTGTCTATTCCTTTACTATTATTAACCTTTTCACTGTCCAGACCCCTGAAATGAAAGTTGCTCTGTGTCCAGTTTAAAAAACAATTCTTCTGAAATGGCAGATAATCTTTTTCTGAAGGTAATGACACCAAAAGTACGAAATTTCATAGAAAATTTACGGAATCACACAGGCTCACAGCTTCTCTGAGTGAGCTGAGCTCATGATGCAGAACTACATCAGGGACCCTGGCCTCAATGAGGAAGTTCTACATTACAGTCAGTGAAGGGATTAAGGATGCTATATTACATTGAAATAAGACAAACTAATAATTTATGGATCTTTCCAACCATTATATAGCAGAAAATATTTAACCCTATGGAGCTTCACAGCAATGAACATAATCTAATTTAACCATCAGTTCACTCACAAAAAATTCACCTTGTCAATATTATCAAATATATGCGAATATCACATGAAATTTTGACAACAGAATAAAGTTTACAACCTATAGTTTCATTCCAGCAATTCCAATAGTAAGTTTATTTAGATACAGATACACATAAGTATGATTATCATACACAGTTTAACATACAGGTAAATTACCTTGGATAACCCAAAAAAGTCAGACAAAGTGAATTATTTCCAAGGGTTAAGAGAGGAGTAAGACCAACACAGAAAATGCTGTACCTGGGAATAACTTTTCTTTATGCTTGCTAACATAATCTGAGCTTGAACTGAGCGATGTACAGGTCTCCCTCAACATTCGCGAGGGTTAGGGGATCAAGAGCCTCGCGAATGTTGAAAAACCGTGAATGTTTGGTGCCCCAATATATTGTAGGGAAATATATTACAATACTGCTTCCTTAACTTGTTGAACCATGAATAATCATAAAATACATGAAAACGTTGTAAATTGTACTAAATATATACATGTTATGCTTTAATAACGTATGTTATTTAATAACATGTATGTTAATAACATTTATTTATTTTTTATTATCACACTGGCCTATTCCCACCAAGGCAGGGTGGCCTGAAAAAGAAAAACTTTCACCATCATTCACTCCATCACTGTCTTGCCAGAAGGGTGCTTTACACTACAGTTTTTAAACTGCAACATTAACACCCATCCTTCAGAGTGCAGGCACTGTACTTCCCATCTCCAGGACTCAAGTCCGGCCTGCCGGTTTCCCTGAACCCCTTCATAAATGTTACTTTGCTCACACTCCAACAGCACGTCAAGTATTAAAAACCATTCGTATCCATTCACTCCTATCAAACACACTCACGCATGCCTGCTGGAAGTCCAAGCCCCTCGCACACAAAACCTCCTTACCCCCTCCTCCAACCTTTCCTAGGCCGACCCCTACCCCGCCTTCCTTCCACTACAGACTGATACACTCTTGAAGTTATTCTGTTTCGCTCCATTCTCTCCACATGTCCGAACCACCTCAACAACCCTTCCTCAGCCCTCTGGACAACAGTTTTGGTAATCCCGCACCTCCTCCTAACTTCCAAACTGCGAATTCTCTGCATTATATTCACACCACACATTGCCCTCAGACATGACATCTCCACTGCCTCCAGCCTTCTCCTCGCTGTAACATTCATCACCCATGCTTCACACCCATATAAGAGCGTTGGTAAACTATACTCTCATACATTCCCCTCTTTGCCTCCAAGGACAAAGTTCTTTGTCTCCACAGACTCCTAAGTGCAACCACTCACCCTTTCCCCTCATCAATTCTATGATTCACCTCATCTTTCATAGACCCATCGCTGACACGTCCACTCCCAAATATCTGAATACATTCACCTCCTCCATACTCTCTCCCTCCAATCTGATATCCAGTCTTTCATCACCTAATCTTTTGTTATCCTCATAACCTTACTCTTTCCTGTATTCACTTTCAATTTTCTTCTTTTGCACACCCTACCAAATTCATCCACCAATCTCTGCAACTTCTCTCAGAATCTTCCAAGAGCACAGTGTCATCAGCAAAGAGCAACTGTGACAACTCCCACTTTGTGTGTGATTCTTTATCTTTTAAACTCCACGCCTCTTGCCAAGACCCTCGATTTACTTCTCTTACAACCCCATCTATAAATATATTTAACCCTTTGACGTCGCAACCCCCAATCCTGAGGTGTCTCCATGGTGTCGCAAAATTTAAAAAAAAAAAAAAAAAAAATTTTTTTCTTATGAAATGATAGAGAATCTTTTCCCGATTGTAATGACACCAAAAAAACGAAATTTGATGGAAAACTGACGGAATTATGCTCTCGCGAAGTTAGCGACCTCGGCACTGTTTACAAATCGGCGATTTCGCCCACTTTGAGCCCTATTTTCGGCTAATTCCATTGTTCCAGTCGCCCAAACTCATAGCTATTTCTTTAGAACTCCATTTTTTTTTATTGATTGAGTACAAGAAACTGCCCATTTACCGATTTCACTACCTAATTAATGTGGTCAGAAATTTGCAATTTAGCCAATTTCACGAAAACTAAAAAATATGACAATTTCAAAATAAGGTCCAGAATGAACAATGCAGACATTCCTGGCTCTAAAATAACATTTTCTTTGCTCATCAGTCATGTCTCCAGGCCCCTCTGATATTACTCTTGCTTTCTATTTTGAATTTTTATTCAAACAAAAAATAGAAGACTTACTATTATGCAGACTACTGCAATACTGTAATAATTGTATAAATAACATCAACCCATTCATGACTGCATATTAGAATGGCTAGTTGGACATTTATTGGACAATGGCATCATTTGTTTACTTTTGAACATTGGCAAAAATCAAACATTTCCCCTACTTTGAGCTCCATTTCTAGGTTCTTTTTATAGTAAAATCAATCAAAATCACCTCTATTCCTATAATATGTTTTATATTCTATCAAATGAGACCAAGAAAACGAGAATACAATCATAAATACTATACGAAAATAGACCACAAAGTCGGCATTTTAATTAAAAAAAATCGGTCGCAGTTTTTTTTTCTCATTATGCACTGCGTGCTCCAAGATTTTTTTTATATGGTGCACACTGATCACACAGACCCATTCTCTCACATGTAGGCCTACCAGCTTTCTCCTGCTTGATTTGAAGCCGCTAGAATTTATGAGTATATATACCTATTACATACATAGAACACTTAACTCTGATATTAACCCTCCCCTCAAACATCTCCTTGCCAACCTCAACAGAACACATGACCATAACACAAGGCACAGATCACTCTTTGATGTTCCTCGTGTCCATCTCACACTATGCAAAAACTCAATGCACATAAAAGGCCCTAAAATCTGGAATTCATTACCTGTAAATATAAAAGAAACACTACCTGTTTATAAATTCAAGTCTCTTCTCAAAGATCACTTACTCACCCAAAACCAAATATATACTGAATAACTGAACCTTATAAATTGTATATCTTAAATGTTTCTCACAATTATATCACATAAATGTTAAACCTAAAACCAAATCTAACTTTATTATTTTTTAAATACACTACCTAACAGAATCACTACCTAACTGAATGCAACCATATGACCTGTCTTTGTAATACTCACTTGTGCTTTATAGTAATCTGTTTACATTAATGTTTTATCACTGATTTCATCATTGCTTAGTTAATCTTAAGTTAATTTTAAGCCAGCCCGTAATGCTATGCATAGTATAAGTGGCTTTGGCATACTGCTCTTATCTGTATTTTTTTGTACCTCTGTATGTGTGCTCAAATTGGAAAAAAATAAATAAATACGTCAAACACGGTACCTCGTAAGACGTATATATACGGCCGCGACAGTCAAAGGGTTAAACAACCACGGTGACATCACACATCCTTGTCTAAGGCCTACTTTTACTGGGAAATAATTTCCCTCTTTCCTACATACTCTAACTTGAGCCTCACTATCCTCGTAAAAACTCTTCACTGCTTTCAGTAACCTACCTCCTACACCATACACCTGCAACATCTGCCACATTGCCCCCCTATCCACCCTGTCATACACCTTTTCCAAATCCATAAATGCCACAAAGACCTCTTTAACCTTATCTAAATACTGTTCACTTATATGTTTCACTGTAAACACCTGGTCCACACACCCCCTACCTTTCCTAAAGCCTCCTTGTTCATCTGCTATCCTATTCTCCGCTTACTCTTAATTCTTTCAATAATAACCTACCATACACTTTGCCGGGAAATACTCGACAACTTATCCCCCTATAATTTTTGCACTCTCTTTTATCCCCTTTGCCTTTATACAAAGGAACTATGCATGCTCTCTCCCAATCCCTAGGTACCTTACCCTTTCCAAAACATTTATTAAATAACTGCACCAACCACTCCAAAACTATATCCCCACCTGCTTTTAACATTTCTATCTTTATCCCCTCAATCCGGGTGCCTTACCCCCCCTTTCATTTTACCTACTGCCTCACGAACTTCCCCCACACTCACAACTGGCTCTTCCTCACTCCCCACAAGATGTTGTTCCTCCTTGCCCTATACACGAAATCACAGCTTCCCTATCTTCATCAACATTTAAAAAATTCCTCAAATATTCCCTCCATCTTCCCAATATTCTAACTCTCCATTTTTAATAACTCTCCTCTCCTATTTTTAACTGACAAATCCATTTGTTCTCTAGGCTTTCTTAACTTATTAATCTCACTCCAAAACTTTTTCTTATTTTCAACAAAATTTGTTGATAACATCTCACCCACTCTCTCCATTTGCTCTCTTTTTACATTTCTTCACCACTCTCTTAACCCCCTCTCTTTTTCTCCAATACTCCCTTCCTCCTTGCATCACTTCTACTTTGTAAAAACTTCTCATATGCTAACTTTTTCTCCCTTAAAATACTCTCCTTCACATCATCATTCCACCAATCGCTCCTCTTCCCTCCCGCACCCACTTTCCCCCGTAACCACAAACTTCTGCTGAACACACTAACACTACATTTTTAAACCTACCCCATACCTCTTCGACCCCATTGCCTATGCTCTCATTAGCCCATCTATCCTCCAATAGCTGTTTATATCTTACCCTAACTGCCTCCTCTTTTAGTTTATAAACCTTCACCTCTCTCTTCCCTGATGCTTCTATTCTCCTTGTATCCCATCTACCTTTTACTCTCAGTGTAGCTACAACTAGAAAGTGATCTGATATATCTGTGGCCCCTCTATAAACATGTACATCCTGAAGTCTACTCAACAGTCTTTTATCTACCAATACATAATCCAACAAACTACTGTCATTTCACCCTACATCATAACTTGTATACTTTTTTTATCCTCTTTTTCTTAAAATATGTATTACCTATAACTAAACCCCTTTCTATACAAAGTTCAATCAAAGGGCTCCCATTATCATTTACACCTGGCACCCCAAACTTACCTACCACACCCTCTCAAAAAAGTTTCCCCTACTTTAGCATTCAGGTCCCCTTCCACAATTACTCTCTCACTTGGTTCAAAGGCTCCTATACATTCACTTAACATCTCCCAAAATCTCTCTCTTTCCTCTGCATTCCTCTCTTCTCCAGGTGCATACACGCTTATTATGACCCACTTCTCGCATCCAACCTTTACTTTAATCCACATAATTCTTGAATTTACACATTCATATTCTCTTTTTCTCCTTCCATAACTGATCATTCAACATTACTGCTACCCCTTCCTTTGCTCTAACTCTCTCAGATACTCCAGATTTAATCCCATTTATTTCCCCCCACCGAAACTCCCCTACCCCCTTCAGCTTTGTTTCGCTTAGGGCCAGGACATCCAACTTCTTTTCATTCATAACATCAGCAATCGTCTGTTTCTTGTCATCCGCACTACATCCACGCACATTTAAGCATCCCAGTTTTATAAAGTTTTTCTTCTTCTCTTTTTTAGTAAATGTCTACAGGAGAAGGGGTTACTAGCCCATTGCTCCCGGCATTTTAGTCGCCTCATACGACACGCATGGCTTACGGAGGAAAGATTCTTTTCCACTTCCCCATGGACAATAGAAGAAATAAAGAGGAACAAGAGCTATTTAGAAAAAGGAGAAAAACCTAGATGTATGTAATATATATATATATTTATAATATATATATATATATATATATATCATGTGCGTGTCTGTAAGTGTGACCAAAGTGTAAGTAGGAGTAGCAAGATATCCCTGTTATCTAGCGTGTTTATGAGACAGAAAAAGAAACCAGCAATCCTACCATCATGCAAAACAGTTACAGGTTTCTGTTTCACAGTCATCTGGCAGGACGGTAGTACTTCCCTGGGTGGTTGCTGTCTACCAACCTACTACCTACTTAATAACATGTATGTTATTAAATAGTTAAGTTAATAACATGTATGTTATTAAATACCACAGACTCCACCACTACCTCCACCACTGCGAGTCCCTACTACCCTCCCTCTGACCCCCACAACTGGCAGCCAGCCCTCCCACCACTGTGTGGTAAGTGTTTTGTTTGTTTATTATTTGCTATTAAACTACAGAATAAATAATGTAAACCCATTCATGACTGCATATTGGAATGGCTATTCGGACAGGTATTAGACGGAGACATCATGTGTTTACTCTTGAACACAGCAAAGAATTAAACATTTCTGCTACAGCTAATAATAACAATAGTAATAATAATAATAATAATAATAATAATAATAATAATAATAATAATAATAATAATAAATATGATATAATTGAAGAAGGAAATTGTACAAAAATACGAGGGAGTGGTTGACACATCGTCAGTGTGACTTCGTTTATGCTGGAGTGAACATTAGTCTCCCTGCTCTTCCAAACATTTCACAATAATTCATTGTGTTTGGTGCTTGTAGATTGAGTGTGACTGGAGTGGTAGAGGCAGTGATTGATTATTTTATTTATAACATATATGTTATTAAATACCACTGCCTCAACCGCTGAATTATTGTGAAATGTTTGGAAGAGCAGGGAGATTAATGTTCACTCCAGCATAAACAAAGTCACACTGACGATGTGTCAACCACTCCCTAGTATTTTTGTACAATTTCCTTCTTCAATTATCGTATTTATTATTATTATTATTATTATTATTATTATTATTACTATTGTTATTATTAGCAATAGCAGAAATGTTCGATTCTTTGCTATGTTCAAGAGTAAACACATGATGTCACCGTCTAATACCTTTCCTAATAGCCATTCTAATATGCAGTCATGAATGGGTTTACATTATTTATTCTGTAGTTTAATAGCAAATAATAAACAAACAAAACACTCACCACACTGAGTGGTGGGAGGGCTGGCTGCCAGTTGTGGGGGTCGGAGGGAGGGTAGTAGGGACTCGCAGGTGGTGGGAAACTTAAATATGATTTGGCGGCTGGGAATTTGGTGGCTGGGAATTTGGCAGTTGAAAATTCGTGAATGTGTGAAGCCCGTGAAAGTTGAAAACGTGAATGTTGAGGGAGACCTGTATATAAGTCATTCGTGAATCTCTGAAGTGATGTGCCTATTCCTAATCTTGATGCAAGTGTAATAATAACAATTTTAGTTATTTTTACAACAACCACAAGTAAGCAAACAAGTTAGCAAAGCATAAAGTAATTCATAAATGAATAGACTAATTTACTTTACTGCACTAGGAGTTAACTCACTTCTGACAATCCATGCAGAGTGTAGTAAGACATGCTGGGCAGTTAAGCACTGCATCACTCTGAGGTAACATCTGAGGCTGGCCAGTTATACGTTGTCCACTTGTGAATCTGTAAACATCACTGTGTAATGAAAAATTTAGGTCAATGAATTTGGAAATAGTTCCAAACCAAAATAATGTGATGAGTGCATTTCTTCAAAAAAAAAGTAAAAGCTTTTGAGTTAGTATATTGTTATGACTATAGCTTTTTTTTATGAACACATCAGATGTTTCCCACCGAGAAAGGGGCGGCCCAAAAAAGAAGAAACACTTTCATTACCATTCACTCTGTCACCATCTTGCCAGAGGCATGCCTACACTACAGTAAAAAAAAAAAAAAAAACTGCAACATATCCATACCCCTCCTTCAGAGGGCAGGCACTACTTCCCACCTCCAGGACTCAAGTTCAGCTAACCGGTTTCCCTGAATCCCTTTACCAATGTTACCATGCCCACACTCCAACGGCATGTCAAGTCATAAAAACCCATTTGTCTCCATTCATTCCTATCTAACACACTCACACATGCTGGAAATCCAAGCTCCTCGCACACAAAATCTCCTTTTCCCCCTCCCTCCAACCTTTCCTAGGACAACCCCTACCCTACCTTCCTTCCACTACAGATTTATACACCTTCCAAGGCATTCTATTTTGTTCCATCTTCTCTAAATGTTCAAACCAACTCAACAACCCTTCCTCTGCCCTCCGAATATTACTTTTAGAAACCCTGCACCCCTTCTAATTTCCCAGATAGATTCTAGTTATGTGAAACACTAAACAGGTGTGGGTCTCATTCAGCACAAGGAATGGTGGATGCTCAATTCATTATCATTTAATTGTGAGACTCTACTCTCGCAGCCAGGCCTTTGAGGTACATCTTCCGTTATCGTAATTAAATCTATGCATGTTACGAAAGGCAACAAAAAATGCCAAGTTCAGAAATATGGATACTATCATAACTTAAAAGTATCCATTTAGAAAATAACTCTTTCCAGGTCCAGTTAGTGTGGAAAGAGTTTTTTCTTCAACACAACGGTCGTCTCCCAAAAAGGCAGGGCGACTCGAAAAAGAAGAAATGGAAAGTTCTTTTTACATCTAGTAATTTATACAGGAGAAGGGGTTACTAGCCCCTTGCTCCTGATATTTTAATTGCCTCTTACAACACGCATGGCTTATACAACATGCATGGCTTATGAAGAATGGAGAGAAATATATACAACTAAAAAACTGATACTCACACCTATAAATCTTTACCTCTGTTTTTTAGGTTGGTATGATCTTCTCATCTTGTCTACCCATTCCTGGTCCTGATCATCCAGTGTAGGGTCGTAGAAGAGTTCATCGTTAGTCATAATGCGTCGCTTTTCCTTCTTTTTTGTTTTATGGGAGAGTTTTGAAGTCTCAGTTGCTGCCAAAAACAAACTAAAAATTATGAGCTAGAAAACCTACAGACAGCAAGCATCACTCTATGAAGAACTGTAAACATATATATTAGTTATGTCTAGCTTTTTGATATCTAAATGCATAATTGATAAAAAAAAAAAGCATTCTGCTTTGTATGCATTTCCTTTACTTTTGTTTTTATTAACACACAGGCCATTTCCCACACACAAAATCTTCCCTGAATAGTTAAGACTGGAAAATAATAGGCATGGGCACTGAAAATATGTAAGGACAGAATGGCATACAGAAGACTATACCAGCCATCCCACCAGACAGTATCAGTGAATGAAATAGTGCTGAAAAAATTACAAAAGAAAATGCCCTCCTCAGAACTGTATTATGTAGTCAGAAAATTTGCGTGGAGCTAACCATATATATGACACTATACAATTCTGAATATCAATGGGCCTCATGCACATTTTTTAATTTTGATTTGGGCTTTCTTGAAAATAATAATACAGTGGACCCCCGCTTTACGATCACCTCCCAATGCGACCAATTATGTAAGTATATTTATGTAAGTGCATTTGTACGTGTATGTTTGGGGGTTTGAAATGGACTAATCTAATTCACAATATTCCTTATGGGAACAAATTCGTTCAGTACTGGCACCTGAACATACTTCTGGAATGAAATAATATCGTAAACCGGGGGTCCACTGTACTAAATTTCCAGTCATAACAATAAGGTAATCTTCAAGCATGAAGGCAAAATACTGAAGTACTGTACTGTATTCAAGATCATGAGCAAACAATTGCAAAATGTTTTTTTTTTTTTTTACAATAACGGCCATCTCCCATGGAGGTAGGGTCACCCAAAAAAGAAGAAACGTGAAGTTTTTTTCTTTTTACATTTAGTAATTTTTACAGGAGAAGAGGCCACTAGCCCCTTGCTCCTGGAATTTTATAGTCACCTCTTAGGACACACATGGATAACAAATATAAAACAAAATGGTATTTACAAAAATAAAAGTTCACACTACCATGAATTGAATTTAACACACTAAAGGAATAGTGCAGGATTTTATCTCATAACATAATGAGTAGTGTGATGCTAACATGCACTCCTTGTGCTTAGTGGGCCATGAGTGAGCCCACAATATTTCTTAATATTACAGTACATATAATTCTGTAAATATGCTAGAATTCATAAAATACCACTCAGAATAATCTAGGGCAGTTTCCTACTGATGATAGTGTCATTAACATCACACACCTGGACAACCTGTGGCTTCAGACACTAAACTGGGAGAAAATTTTATAATCTAAAGGCAGATCTGGTGTTCCAGCTTTACATTATCAACACTATAATGATTCCTCTTTATGAAATAGATACTCGTGTGGATAATTATGACTAATGTTTGAGTATATGAATACAGTGGACCCCCGGTTAACGATTTTAATCCGTGCAAGAGGGCTCATCGTTATGCGAAATAATCGTTATGCGAATCAATTTTCCCCATAAGAAATAATGGAAATAAAATTAATCCGTGCAAGACGCCCAAAAGTATGAAAAAAATTTTTTTTTACCACATGAAATGTTAATTTTAATACACACAAACTGAAAAAGGCATGCACAATTACATGACACTTACTTTTATTGAAGATCTGGTGATGATTGATGGGATGGGAGGAGGGGAGAGCATTATCTTCTTACTGTTTAGAAGGGGAATCCCCTTCCATTAAGACTTGAGGTAGCAAGTCCTTTTCTGGGGTTACTTCCCTTCTTCTTTTAAATGCCACTAGGACCAGCTTGAGAGTCACTGGACCTCTGTCGCACAACAAATCTGTCCATAGAGCTCTGTACCTCCCGTTCCTTCAAGACTTTCCTAAAATGGGCCATAACATTGTCATTGAAATAGTCACAAGCACGGCTTGCAACAGCTGTGTCAGGGTGATTTTCATCTATAAAGGTTTGCAGTTCAACCCACTCTGCACACATTTCCTTAATCTTTGAAGTAGGCACAATGGATTCCACAACTGGCATAGGCTTCTCAGGGTTAGCCCCAAACCCTTCAAAATCTTTCTTAATTTCCATACTAATTCCCACCCTTTTTACCACAGGGTTGGCACTAGAAGCTTTCTTGGGGCCCATGGTCACTTATTTTCCACAAACAGCACCGAAAACACTGTAATAATACGAAATATTCCGAGTGTATGCTTGGATGTTACCGCGGAGGCTGGCTGGTAAACAATGGGACGGCCGGCACATGTGAGGGCACATTGGACGCGTCTCGGACGAAAATCGGTATGCGGGTTTTTAATCGGTATGCGGGGCAAAAATTTTGCGATAAAAGTAATCGTTATGCGGAAAAATCGCTATGCGATGCCATCGTTATGCGGGGGTCCACTGTATCTCTAATTTACATATTGATGTAAAGTAATCTAATATTGATGTAAAGTGAACTAATAAAACTAATCTCAGCTTTTCTAATTCCTTAAGGACTTGTAACTTTAAACAAGATACTGTATAACTACAGACAGGGTGCCATTTTACAGTGCTTCGCTTTACGGCATTTCACTAATGCAGCAGTTTTCAATTATGCCCATTCTTCATTTATTCAAACGTTTTACAATAAACATGTTCACCACTCACTAATAGATAAGGGTGAAAATATTTTAAGGTAGGTAATGGGTGTATGGTATGCACAATTTTTAGGCCTAGCTTGAGTGCTCACTTAATATATTATAGTGCAAACGTGTTTTCAGGCTTTTATATGCATTTTAAAGTGAAAAAAGGCTATGTTTCACTTTACAGCAATTTCTGCTTTACAGCAGTAGCCCGGGAACTAACCTGCTGTATAAGTGGGGCCCTCCTTTATGTAATTTTAGGGGACGACCCCAAAGAAAGGCAGGAATCAATATATAATGAAATAAACAAAGCAGGTTATGATTAGCTGAAAAGAAAATCAAGTACAGTACTGTACTGTACTCAGATTATAGCAAAATTTCACATGCGATACAGTAAATAAATTGTGTATCTAAATGTGGCACTTGCCTTCAGGCTCAGAATCATCCGAGTCAAAATACACAGCATCATAAAACTTGGATGCTTCATCTATGGGTTCCTTTTCAGCATTTTCAGATTTTGACTCCTGGCTACTTCCTGCTGCCTCACTCGTGTTGTCTGGTGACTTATTCTTCCTGAGGGATGTGGCAAGTTGTCTCATGGTCTGTGACAACTCGGATGCCATTTCTCTTTCAAAGTCGTCTTTGTCATCATCATTCTCCTGATTTTTTATGCAAGCTGGTGACAAAGCAGAATTAAAAACAAGAAAGTTAGTTACTTCTGTTCTATGTCAAATTCTAAATTTCATGTGGAAAAGAAAGGAAACATGAAATGCAAGGTAATTTACTATACAAAATGATATACAGGTTGTGGCTTATCTGTCAGTAGACAGGTATCTTCTGGCATGGGAAAAAGGCAAATGGTGACCCATAACTAGCTAAATACCCACTGGCCTACCAGAGCTAGATTTTTCACACCATTCAAAAAACAATTAATCACTGCATAGTAATGTATTTTAAGATGATTATACTCCTCAAGGGAATCAAGTGATATACAGTGCAACCACTAAATTCGAGGGGATGGGGTTACGTTCCTAGAGGTCCATGAAAATCCAAATTTGTTGAATACCATTAAATTCTGTCCATAGTAAATTTTATTTCCGATTTATGCTAATTTTGTTTCATGCTCATTCATACACACAAAGAATTTTTTTTATTAAAACATCAGCTGTTTCCCAAGGCAGGGTGATCCAAAAAAAGAAGACAATAACATCATCATTCACTAATAAATTTAATACCCATAATCTGATTAACCTTTAAACTGTCCAAACGTAGATCTACGTTTTTTTTACATTCTTTCTTATGGAGAAAATCATGGTTGGAGCGCTATGCACACAAACGTAGATCTATGTTTGGACAGTTTAAGGGTTAAAGCAAAATAATACTTGGAAATACTGTAACCAGAAAGTGATGACATGGCCACAGGTTATAGATACTGTATACAATAATTAGAAAAAAATTTTCAATCGTACTTATTTAGGATAGTGGAGTCCTTACTCCATTACCTATTTTGGTTTTCTGTACTTAATAATACAGTATATAGAAGACATGATTGATTTCACCCCTTAATATTAAACTATAAAACATCTCACAGCAGATACTGTATTTTAATATTCAGCTAAAAAATATATTAAAACCATGATACTGGTACCTCTCCTTTTAATTTAAATTTCTGAAGATTTCAACTGAATTGTAATGTCTATATGAAAGTTCTGAAGCCAAAAAAATTCAGGACTTATTTTCTTGTGGGGCTACAAGAGTAGTGTATCTATCTTGCAATTAGTGGATAAAGGATCAAACCTCCATTACAATGGAGGTATTAATAATACAGTAGTCCCCCCCTGTTTTAATACCACATTTATTATCTTAGAGTACTCTTAATTACCTTGTACTGCCATATAACCTCAAGTATAACTACCAGTGCAATATTGAATGAAATAAACATTACTTTTTCACTTTTTTTGTAATCATTATTACTTACTAAAATTTTATTAAACACCATATTTACTACCAGTCAATTTTACTTTTGTACATTAAACATTATTTTATACTTCCCATAACATTTTGTTGCCAAATTTTCAAGTTTGTATATTCAACTCCAACCTTTATATTATCCTTTGTACCTGTGTACCTGTGTACCCGTGTACCTGTCTACCATCTTACTATCATGTAACCAAGACATTACCCTTGTTATTTTTTACTATTATTCTTTTGGTACTTTAATTGTGAATTTTATTTTGTCAATTTAAATCTAGTTATACTCTTGATCTTGTCAACAACCTATACCAGACTCTAGTGCAATTGAAAGTACCATTTCAATTTGTATTTTTATATTATAAGTTTATATTATAAGTCCTACTCTAAGATTGTTTTCATATCTTAGTGACTATATTGTGTGTGCAATTAGTGTATATTTCAATTATATTATTGTTCAAGGCCCTTAACTATCTTTTGCTAACTAGTACCAACTACCTCATATATTTTTTTTTTCCTATTTTTTTTTATTCTTTTGCTACCTTAACTTGTATATTTTATCTTGTCAATTTAAATTTAGTTATACTCTAATTCTTGTAAACAACTTATATAACACCTTAGTGCAATTACAATTGAGAGTCTTGTGCCTTTTTTATATTATTAGATTAAACTCAGTTGTACTATAGTCAATACCAAATTCATTATATTAGACCATATTGCAATTACTAGTGAGAGACTGGTGCTATTTTTAATTTGTATTTTTATATTATTAGATTAAATCTAGTTGTACTATAGCTCATTCTAGCTCAAAACATAGACTCCACAAAAGTCATTATATTAGACCTTAGTGCAATTACAAGTGAGAGTCTTGTTCTATTTTAAATTTGTATTTTTATATTACTAGTTTATACCTAGTTGTACTTTAGTTCATTCCAGCACAACACATAGACAACATCAACTTCATTATGTGTAGTAGTGACTATACTCTATATGACCAAAATACTCTAGCTATATACTTGTCCAAGCTTCCCACCACTACAGATATCAGTACTAGAACTCAACACATAACTCAGGATATAAATAACCATAATTTAAACCTAGAAGATGATTGATCACGTTGACTCTGATCTAAACCTCCATAATCTGACACCCAATCAAAACCTATTGGAAAGTAACTGCCTTTATTACACAGCATCACAAGCCAGCACTATCCTAAACAATGCTAAAAGTCTATCAGTACTTAACTACAACATCAGGTCCTTAAGCAAACACTATGATGACCTCCTGGCACTCCTTGAATCACTAAAGACACCCTTCTCCTGCATTATTCTTACTGAGACCTGGCTTAAGCAGGACACAATAGATATCTACCCTCTACCAGGATACACAACAATTCACAACTGCAGACCAAACCAAGTTGGGGGTGGTATTGCAATCTATTACTCTAACCAATTATCTTGTATTAGCACCACTTGCTTTAGTGATGAATATGGGGAATACATTTTTGCTAATTTTACTGTAAAAACCTTAAGACACCTATAACAATCGGTGCCATTTACCGGATACCTCACACAAACATCCCAAATTTCAGTGAGAAATTAAAGTCACTAATAACAAACAGACAAATGAATATGCACCACCTTCTCTTAGCTGGAGACTTCAACATCAACCTTGGCTTACTAGATGATCAGCTTGTAACTGATTTCATCAACAATATGAACAACACACTTCTCATACCAACAATAACTAAACCAACCAGGCTCACTGAGACAAGTGCAACCATAATAGACCACATATGGACCAATATACTAGCCCCCCTTAAATCAGGGATAATCACAGATAGCACTACAGACCACTACCCTACCTTCCTCCTGACAAACATTAATAAACCACCACTTGAATACAACAAAGTCTCATTTAGACTCCATGACAAGGCCTCAATAAGGAAGTTCACACCTGACCTAGAGATTGTTGACTGGCCTACAGAATTCTCCAAGGCCAATGGTATTGATGACTGTACAGACATTTTTCTTAACAAATTACTTAGACTATACAACAAACATTGCCCTATAAAAATTAAACAGATCACAAACAAACGGCTTGGTTGCCCATGGCTAACCAGCACCATTCTGAAATCCATTGACAAGAAACACCAATATGAAAAGCAATATAGACAGGGCTTAATACACAAAGATATTCTTAAACACTATTCATCAGTTCTCACCAAAGTAATAAAGAAAGCCAAACAACTATACTACTCCAGTAGATTCACAGACACTAGAGGAGATATAAAAAAGACCTGGAAAACACTCTCTCAGATTCTAGGGACCGACAAACTGAAAAAAAACAAGAATATTGTCCTAACTAAACCTAATGAAACACCACTACATCCCACTGACACAGCTAACAAGATAAACGACTTCTTCTCAACCATAGGATCTAATCTTGCCAATAAAATCCCACATACTAATGCCCATTCCGGGAACTACCTAGATGGGAATTTCCCAAATTCCTTCTATCTTGCACCAACTTAGCCCTCGGAAGTCACCGAGATTATAAAGTCACTTAAAAACAACTCGGGGAATCTGTCTAATCTCCCACCATTACTGTACAAGCGAGCGGCCCATATCCTTTCGCATGCTATTTCATTACTTTTTAACAAGTCACTAGAAACTAGCACCTTCCCGAAACTACTCAAGATGGCAAGGGTTACACCAATACATAAAGGTGGTGACCCTACAGACTTAAACAACTATAGGCCAATATCAAACTTACCATTGCTATCCAAAATCTTTGAGAAACTCGTGCACAGGAGACTATATTCATTTATAACAGCACAAAACATACTCAACCCCTGCCAATTTGGATTAAGGAAAAATAAAAGCACTAATGATGCAATCATAAAAATGCTAGATCTGCTTTACACAGCATTGGAAAATAAGGAATATCCACTAGGAATTTTTATTGACCTAAGAAAAGCTTTTGACACAGTAGACCACAACATCCTACTCCACAAACTTGACCATTACGGTATAAGAGGCCATGCGCTTGCTTATTTCAAATCTTACCTTACTAATAGGTATCAGTATGTTACCATTAAAGACACAGCATCAACAACACGGCCACTTGATACTGGAGTTCCGCAGGGAAGTGTCCTTGGTCCCCTGCTCTTCCTCATATACATCAATGATCTTCCAAACGTATCCCAACACCTGAAACCCATTCTCTTTGCTGACGACACGACTTATGTCATCTCTCACCCTAATCTTGCCCCCCTCAAACACCATTGTTAACGAGGAGCTGATCAAAATATCGACTTGGATGACAGCCAATAAACTTGCGCTTAACACTGACAAAACCTACTACATGTATATTATGTTTGGTAGCAGAGCAGGAGATGCACAAATTAACATTAAGATCGACAACACTCTAATTACCAGACATAATGAGGGCAAATTCCTAGGCCTATACCTTGACAACAACCTGAATTTCAGCACCCATATCCAACACATAACCAAAAAAGTATCCAAAACAGTTGGGATCCTCTCCAAGATACGATACTACGTGCCGCAAAATGCCCTTCTCACACTATACCACTCACTTATTTATCCATACCTCACCTATGCTATTTGTGCTTGGGGATCAACTGCAGCAACACACCAAAAGCCAATAATAGCCCAACAAAAAGCTGCAGTAAGAATAATCACTAAATCCCATCCCTGGCAACACACCCCCCCACTCTTCATAGATCTAAACTTACTCCCTGTTCAGTACATCCACACTTACTACTGTGCAATCTACATCTACAGGACCTTAAACTCCAATATCAACCTTGACCTAAAACGCTTTCTTGATAGTTGTGACAGAACCCACAGGCATAACACCAGACACAAACATCTCCCACGACATTCCCCATGTCCGACTAAACCTTTACAAAAATTCAATGTATGTCAAAGGCCCTAAAATCTGGAACACCCTACCTGAGAACTCTAGAACTGCAGACACATTCATCACCTTCAAAACTACCATTAGAAAACATCTTATCTCCCTGATAAACCCCATCAACTAACTACAACGAATACCACCTGGTGGTTCACACTTTCACTCACCCATTTGACCATAAACAGAAATATTAATCTCAATCTTAAAATAATGAATCCCATGATACTCCAATACTGAAACTATGTACTGTGCCAAAACAAAAGCATTCACATTACTAAACTCACAAACTAGTATTTAGTCACTTAGCCATAATACCAACTTACCTCATAATTTGTAATATTTTAAAATAAAGAATTAAACTAAGTCTGCCCGAAATGCCTAGCCATGCTAGGCGTTCTAGTGGTACACTCTGTAATCATTATATAACTACATGTAAACCACACAACAACCAAATTCTGTAAATTCAACATTGTAATCTTCATAGAGAATAAACTTTGAATTTGAATTTGAATTTGAATATCCACAGGGTAATACATTCCCAGACCTACTATGATGTCCAAAACTGCAGATAGTATCAAACCCTACATATAAGTCATTTTCATTTACATACATTCCTATAATAAAGTTTGATTGATAAATTGCAAACAAGTCAGGAATTAGCATTTTTTCACTGATGGGCAGCAGTTCACAGCTTCTCTTAGGCTTTGAAGAACTTTCTGCGTCACTACTTTTGTGCCCTGAGGCCAATATTAAGCAAAATTAAGGGTTATTTTCCGGCCACAGGAAACCGTGGATAACAAACTGCAAAAACTGAATCCACAGATACAGGGGTTCAACTGTATATTGTAGGGCTTCTACACCTGATATGGTTCACCTAGTTTGGCAAAGATGGACATAAATATATAATTTGGACATAGTTTACTGACTTGGCCATATGAAAGGTTTAACTTTTATTGCAATGGAAGTGTTCAGGACTGACCTTTTTTCCGTGTTTTTGTGGACATAGGTAATGTAAAGAATTTTTCATCATCCTCGTCAGAGCTGAAAATGGAAAAATAAAGATATAACATAAAAAAACATTCATTACTCATATGTATATAAAAATTTATCCATCACACTAACTGATTATTACCCAAAAATTTACGATGAAGTAAATGACAAAATATTATTAACTTAAAAAATTCCCTGAACTTCCAAGATGAATCTATAACCCTCTGGAGGGAAATGAACATAAATAGATTATATAAGATTTCACTCGGATTTTTAATGCTGGAGGGTTAGCCACCCAGGATAACCCAAGAAAGTCTGTGCATAACTGAGAACTGTCTGTCTTATTTCCATTGGGGTCCTCAGTCTTGTCCCCCAGGATGCAACCCACACCAATCCACTAACATTATTAAATATGCTTCTGTCCTTAGAGCTTGATCACTTCCAAGACATGATGTGTATGAGAGGTGATCAATTTCAGTAGGAGGAAAATAGGGTAGCTCTTGTTCCTTGGATAAAGACCCCTTCACCAGCCAGAAAGCATCCTCTTCTCCCACCCAAACCCTGCGATCCAGCAAGGAAATATGCATACGAGTAACCAGAGCAATAGGAAAAGTATGTATACATAAGTACGATTATCATACATAGTCACACAGGTGTAAATTACAACCAGGATAACCCAAAAACGTCAGACCAAAGTGCACTTTGACTTTTTTTGGGGTTATCCTAGGTAATCTACACATGTGCTATGTATGATAATTGATGTAATTGTATTTATGTAAACCTATAAACAATCCACGGTACGGGTGGGGATCGAACTCGTGGCAAGTGAGTTGTAAAACTCCAGGCCACTGGGCCAGCTGGTTCAGTGGCTTACACACTGGCCAGGACTTTTACAACTCACTTGCCGCGAGTTCAATCCCCACCCGTACCGTGGATTGTTTGCAATCGTGTCATTACGATTTCGTGAGTTGTGTACCTATGTTGAATAAACTTCCTTGCACCTCTCTCTCACCCACCTGATATATTTCGAGCTACACAGTATATCATCATCGCTCTCATCACAGTAATAGTCGTCATAGTTGGTATTTCTCCTCCCAAACAACGAACCATCCATTGTAACAGCAGTTACTTAGAGAATTCTCCTCACAGCGACTGCAGAAAAATATCAGCAAACTTTTGTTGCTGTTGTTTTGTTTTTGTTTGGGTTTATAAAGGCCATTGGCAACTTACGCACTATCGAGCCCAACTTAAGATAAACTTTCGTTCGGATTTTTAACCCCGGAGGGTTAGCCACCCAGGATAACCTAAGAAAGTCAGTGCGTCATCGAGGACTGTCTGTCTTATTTCCATTGGGGTCCTCAGTCTTGTCCTCCAGGATGCGTCCCACATCAGTCGACTAACACCTAGGTACCTATTTGCTGCTAGGTGAACAGGACAAGTGTAAGGAAACGGGTCGAAATGTTTTCACCACTCCGGGAATCGAACCCGGACCCTCCGTGTGTGAGGCGAGAACTTTGCCAGCCAGGCCACGGGAAGATTTATTGCCCAAAGCTGGGCCATGAAAGAAAAAGGAACAACAGTTCTTTTGTAAGCAGAAACAGGAACTATTAGCTCTCAATATTAGCTCCCATATGGACCAATATACTAGCCCCCCTTAAATCAGGGATAATCACAGACAGCACTACAGACCACTACCCAACCTTCCTCTTAACAAACATTAGTAAACCACCACTCGAATACAACAAAGTTTCATTTAGACTCCATGACGAGGCCTCAATAAGGAATTTCACAGCAGACCTAGAGACTGTTGACTGGCCTACAGAATTCTCCAATGCCAATGGTATTGACGATTGGACAGACATTTTTCTTAACAAAATACTTAGACTATACAACAAACATTGTCCTATAAAAACGAAACAGATCACGAATAAACGGCTTGGTTGCCCATGGCTAACCAGCAGCATTCTGAAATCCATTGATAAGAAACACCAATATGAAAAGCAATATAGACAGGGCTTAATACACAAAGATATTCTTAAACAATATTCAACAGTTCTCGCCAAATTAATAAAGAAAGCCAAACAACTGTACTGCTCCAGCAGATTCACTGACACAAGAGGAGATATAAAAAAAACCTGGGAAACACTTTCCCAGATTCTGGGGACCCACAAACTGAAAAAGAAAAACAAGAATATTGTCCTAACTACACCTCATGAAACACCACTACATCCCACTGATACAGCTAACAAGATAAACGACTTCTTCTCAAACATAGGATCTAATCTCGCCATTAAAATTCCACGTACCAATGCCCGTGCCGTGGACTACCTAGATGGGAATTTCCCAAATTCCTTCTATCTTGTACCAACTGAGCCCACGGAAGTCACCGCGATCATAAAGTCACTTAAAAAATAACTCGGGGAATCTGTCTCACGTCCCACCATTATTGTACAAGTGAGCGGCCCATGTCCTTTCGCATGCTATTACATTATTTTTAACAAGTCACTAGAAACTAGCACTTTCCCGACACTACTCAAGACAGCAAGGGTTACACCAATACATGAAGGTGGTGACCCTACAGACGTAAACAACTATAGGCCAATATCAAATTTACCATTGCTATCCAAAATCATTACCTCTGTAACTTGCTCAGCTATCAAAACTTTGGAGTCCAGTCCCTGGACCAATTATGTACCTCTGTAATCTTTTGACTACCGCCCACAGGATGGGTATGGGGTGCATAATAAACATATTAAACTAAACTAACTAAACTATCCAAAATCTTCGAGAAACTCGTGCACAGGAGACTATATTCATTTATAACGTCACAAAACATACTCAACCCCTGCCAATTTGGATTCAGGAAAAATAAAAGCACTAACGATGCAATTATAAAAATGCTAGATCTGCTTTACACAGCATTGGAAAATATGGAATATCCGCTAGGGATTTTTATTGACCTATGAAAAGCATTTGACACAGTAGACCATGGCATCCTACTCCACAAACTTGACCACTATGGTATAAGAGGCCATGCACTTGCATATTTTAAATCTTACCTTTCTAATAGGTTTCAGTATGTCACCATTAAAGACACAGCCTCATCAATACGGCCACTTGATACTGGAGTTCCGCAGGGAAGTGTCCTTGGTCCCCTGCTCTTCCTCATTAACATCAATGATCTTCCAAATATATCCCAACACCTGAAACCCATTCTCTTTGCTGACGACACGACTTATGTCATCTCTCACCCTAATCTTGCCACCCTCAACACCATTGTTAACGAGGAGCTGCTCAAAATATCGACTTGGATGACAGCCAATAAACTTACACTTAACACTGGCAAAACCTACTATATTATGTTTGGTAGCAGAGCAGGTGTTGCGCAACTTAACATTAAGATCGACAACACTCTAATTGCCAGACATATTGAGGGCAAATTCCTTGGCCTATACCTCGACAACAACCTAAATTTCAGCACCCATATCCAACACATAACAAAAAAAGTATCCAAAACGGTGGGGGTCCTCTCCAAGATACGATACTACGTACCGCAAACTGCCCTTCTCACACTATACCATTCACTTATATATCCATACCTCACCTATGCCATCTGTGCTTGGGGTTCAACTGCAGCAACACACCTAAAGCCAATAATAACCCAACAAAAAGCCGCAGTAAGAATAATCGCTAAATCCCATCCCTGGCAACACCCCCCCCCCCACTCTTCATATATCTAAACTTACTTCCTGTTCAGAACATCCACACTTACTACTATGCAATCTATATCTACAGGACCTTAAATTCCAATATTAACCTTGACCTAAAACGCTTCCTTGATAGTTGTGACAGGATCCACAGGCATAACACCAGACACAAACATCTCTATGACATTCCCCGTGTTCGACTAAACCTTTACAAAAATTCAATGTATTTCAAAGGACCCAAAATCTGGAACACCCTACCTGAAAATTCTAGAACTGCAGACACATTCATCACTTTCAAAACTACAGTTAGAAAACATCTTATCTCCCTGATCCACCCCGACAACTAACTACATGATAACCACCTGGTGGTTCGCATACACTCACTCACCACTGACTATAAACCCAGAAATACTAATCTTAATCTTAAAATAATAAATCCTAACTAGTCATAAGTTTGCCTATGATACTCCAATATAGACACCTTGTATTGTGCCAAAACAAAAGCATTCACATTGCTAAACTCACAAATTATGATGTAGTCACTTAGCCTTAATACCATAATCTGTAAGGATTTAATGTTAAGAATTAATCTAAGTCTGCTCGAAATGCCTAGCCATGCTAGGTGTCCTAGTGGCCCCCTATGTAATTAGTATTGTATAACATGTAAACCACACAATACCCAAAACCTGTAAACCCCACATTGTAACCCTTATAGAGAATAAACTTGAACTGAATTTAATTGAATTGAATTGAATTAGATCAGGTGGACCACCTTGTAGTGGGGAATCAAGTGTAGTCAAAGATAAGATAAAACCAATATTGCAAACTAGAAATACCACAGGAAATAGCAAACAAGAGGACTCCACTAGCAATAGTGAGGATATATTACCAAAAACAACTGGTGGGAGCTCCATTGTTGGTGCTAGGGATGATAGAAGTAAGACAGGTAAACATGCACCAACAGGGAATACAGTCACAGAAACCCAAGGCAAACATGCACCAACAGGGAATACAGTCACAGAAACCCAAGGCAAACGGAAACCAAGCCTGTGCACATGCTATGCACTTGGTATCTGCAGGCATGGGAAATCTGGAAAAACAGATGGGACGTGCAACTATGACCACCCTAGAAAATGCTGTTTACCTGGAGTTTACCTGGAGAGAGTTCCGGGGGTCAACGCCCCCGCGGCCCGGTCTGAGACCAGGCCTCCTGGTGGATCAGAGCCTGATCAACCAGGCTGTTGCTGCTGGCTGCACGCAAACCAACATACGAGCCACAGCCCGGCTGATCCGGAACTGACTTTAGGTGCTTGTCCAGTGCCAGCTTGAAGACTGCCAGGGGTCTGTTGGTAATCCCCCTTATGTGTGCTGGGAGGCAGTTGAACAGTCTCGGGCCCCTGACACTTATTGTATGGTCTCTTAACGTGCTAGTGACACCCCTGCTTTTCATTGGGGGGATGGTGCATCGTCTGCCAAGTCTTTTGCTTTCGTAGTGAGTGATTTTCGTGTGCAAGTTCGGTACTAGTCCCTCTAGGATTTTCCAGGTGTATATAATCATGTATCTCTCCCTCCTGCGTTCCAGGGAATACAGGTTTAGGAACCTCAAGCGCTCCCAATAATTGAGGTGTTTTATCTCCGTTATGCGCGCCGTGAAAGTTCTCTGTACATTTTCTAGGTCGGCAATTTGACATATGACATATGACAACAGGAAAATGCAAACTCCCTTCCTGTAAGCTTTTTCACCCTGATATGTGTCCCTCTTCAGTGCAGGAAAGACTGTGCTATAACTTAAATTGCCAGGCACACCATCTAAAGAGGGAGAGGTTTATTAGTGCCAGGAAGAAAAAAAAACTGGCAGGAAATGGCAGAAATCGTACACCAAATCCAGTCATTCCTGGAGTGGAACCACAGTCGATGGCCTCCACTCCAAACCAACAGATACAGATACTAATGCCGGAAAAAAAATCCCCCCCCAGTACCAACAATACCACCAGTCCGATGACATTCTTCTTTGCAATATACAGGCCCAAAGCCACAACAAAAAACAAAACCCTTTTCATCCGGGGACGCTTGCAAGGGGAAAAGGAAATGTTCAGGGCTTTCACGAGACCCACAAAAAGGGATCATTGGCAACGAATATGGACCCAGGGTTTCAACCTATACAGATGCCAGAGTGGGAAAAGGGAAAAAAAGGGGGGGGGGGTTTGGGCCCGTAATTGCAGAGTCCACTTGTGTGCACAGAACTGCTGAATCCTCAAATGATTTTGTGAAGTTTTTGCAGTAAAGGTCCAGAACCAAAACCATCACGTGGTAGTCTACAAGCCTCCGGGTGCAACACCCAGCAATTCCAGGAACAGCGTTAAAAATTGGGCCCCTGTCTGGAAAATCTGCCAGCTCCTTTTCCCCAACATCTTTTTCCTGGGGGGTTTCAACTTAAGGCACCTAAAATGGAGGAATATAGCAAATAAAATTGTTGCAGTAATAACACCAGGAGGCAGCTCTGATGAAAACTCACACTCACACGAGCTTTTAAATCTCTGCACAAAATTCAATTTAAACCAGCAAATAATAGAGCCTACTAGACTGGAGAATACACTAGACCCATCTTCACTAACCAATGATGATCTGATACGAAATGTCACCATATCAAAAACAATATACAGTGGACCCCCACATAACGATCACCTCCGAATGCAACCAATTATGTAAGTGTATTTATGTAAGTGCGTTTGCACGTGTATGTTTGGGGGTCTGAAATGGACTAATCTACTTCACAATATTCCTTATGGGAACAAATTCGGTCAGTACTGGCACCTGAACATACTTCTGGAGTGAAAAAATATCGTTAACCGGGGGTCCACTACTCAGATCACAACATAATTGAGGTTCAGACATGTATGCGTGGAGCCCCAGACCGATATAATGAGATTAGTCACGAGGGAGCATTCACCAAATTCAACTTCAATAACAAAAACATAAAGTGGGACCAAGTAAACCAAATCCTAACCGATATAAGCTGGGAAGATATACTAAGCAACACAGACCCCAACTTACGCCTAGAACAGATTAACTCGGTGGCGCTCGATGTATGCACAAGGCTTATTCCTCTAAGAAAAAGGAGGAGTAGATGAAAAATAGAAAGGGACAGGCGCTCCCTTTACAGGCGACGGAAAAGAATAACAGAGCGGCTAAAAGAGGTCAATATATCTGAAAGGCGTAGGGAGACACTGGTCAGAGAAAAGCAAGCATCGAACTTAAGCTAAAGGAATCTTATAGGAGTCAGGAACGCGGGGAAGAACTAAAAGCCATAAATGAAATCGAAAGAAACCCAAAGTATTTCTTCTCCTATCCAAATCAAAGTCGAGAACAACGTCCAGTATTGGGCCCCTACTAAACAAGATGGGTCCTACACAGATGACACAAGGAAATGATGAGCTACTCAAGTCCCAATATGACTCAGTTTTTAGAAAAGCCGCTAACCAGACTGAGAGTCGAAGATCAAAATTAATTTTTTATGAGAGAGCCACAGAATTTGGTTAACACAAGCCTATCTGATGTTATCCTGACGCCAAATGACTTCGAACAGGCGAAAATGACATGCCCATCACTCTGCCCCAGGGCCAAACTCATGGAACCCGTGTTCATCAAGAACTGCAAGAAGCCCCTATCACGAGCTTTTACCAACCTATGGAGAGGGAGCATGGACACGGGGGTCGTCCCACAGTTACTAAAAACAATAGACATAGCCCCACTCCACAAAGGGGGCAGTAAAGCAACAGCAAAGAACTACAGACCGATAGCACTAACACCCCAAATGTCATAAAAATCTTGAAAGGGTCCTAAGAAGCAAGATCACCACCCATCTAGAAACTCATCAATTACACAACCCAGGGCACATGGGTTAGAACAGGGTCGCTCCTGTCTGTCTCAACTTTTGGGATCACTACACAAGGTCCTAGATGCACTAGAAGACAAAAAGAATGCAGATAATATATACAGACTTTGCAAAAGCCTTCGACAAGTGTGACCATGGCAAATAGAGCACAAAAGCGTGCTAAATGAATAACGGGAAAAGTCGGTCGATGGGTCTATAATTTCCTCACTAACAGAACACAAAGAGTAGTAGTCAACAGAGTAAAGTCCGAGGCAGCTACGGTGAAAAGCTCTGTTCCACAAGGCACAGTACTTGCTCCCATCTTTTTCCTCATCCTCATATCTGACATAGACAAGGATGCCAGCCACAGCACCGTGTCTTCCTTTGCAGATGACAAACCCCAATCTGCATGACAGTGTCTTCCATTGCAGACACTGCAAGGGTCCAGGGGGGACATCAACCAAATCTTTTAGTGGGCTGCAGAAAAAAATATGAAATTTAACGATGAGAAATTTCAATTATTTCAGATATTGGGAAACACGAGGAAATTAAATCTTCATCAGAGTACAAACAAAATTCCGGCCACAAAATAGAGCGAAAACACCAACGTCCAAAGGGCCTGGGAGTGATCATGTCGGAGGAAACTCACCTTCAAGGACCATAACATTGTATCAATCGCATCTGCTAGAAAAATGACAGGATGGATAATGAGAAACCTTCAAAACTAGGGATGCCAAGCCCATGATGAAAACTCTTCAGGTCACTTGTTCTATCAGGCTGGAATATTGGCTGCACACTAACAGCACCTTTCAAGGCAGGGGAATTGCGACCTAGAAAATGTACAGAGAACCTTTACGGCGCGCATGCGGGGATAAAACAAACCCCAGTTACTGGGAGCACTTGAGGTTCCTGAACCTGTATTCCCTGGAATGCCCGGCGGGAGAGATACATGACTATATACACCTGGAAAATCCTAGAGGGGGTAGTACCGAACTTGCACACGAAAATCACTCACTACGAAAGCAAAAGACTTGGCAGACGCTTTCAACATCCCCCACAATGAAAAGCAGGGGTGTCACTAGCACGTTAAGAGACCATACAATAAGTGTCAGGGGCCCGAGACTGTTCAACTGCCTCCCAGCATACATAAGGGGGATTACCAACAGACCCCTGGCAGTCTTCAAGCTGGCACTGGACAAGCACCTAAAGTCGGTTCCTGACCAGCCGGGCTGTGGCTCGTACGTTGGTTTGCGTGCAGCCAACAGTAACAGCCTGGTTGATCAGGCTCTGATCCACCAGGAGGCCTGGTCACAGACCGGGCCGCGGGGGCGTTGACCCCCGGAACTCTCTCCAGGTAAACTCCAGGTAAACTCCAGGCACCAGCAGAGAGGGATGACTCACACCCTCACCAAAGTTCAATAACCGGCTTCCCATCAAAACCGTTAAAGAATTATCCGCAGAGCGGAAAAACGGTGCTGGCTAAGAGTAAGCAGATGATTGATGTCCCTCCTGTAATGTGCCTGGCGGGCACAGTAGATGAGGACAAGCGTCCCAGAGAAAGCGGGGGAAATTTGTGACTGATATTCAGGCAAGAGCGAGACGTCCACATGCGACGAAGGCTGGTGCAAAAGTCGACTGCAGAAAATCCCAGTTAGCTGGTGTTTGGGCACAGTCCCTGGACCCATTATGTACCTCTGTTATCTTTTGACTACCGTCCAGAGGATGAGTATGAGGTGCATAATAAAGATATGAAACTAACTAAAGCTGGTGTTGCGGTTCTTAAGGGCCACCAGGGTGTGAGCCTTGGTCTTCTTGATGGAGTTTATAGAGTTTCTAACAGCTTACGCCGTATCGAGCCCTGCTTTCAAGTAAAATAATAATAATAATAATAATAATAATAATAATAATAATAATAATAATAATAATAATATAATAATAATAACAATAATAATAATAATAATAATAATAATAATAATAATAATAATAATATAATTTATTTCTACAAGTACATGTACAAGGTATATAGGCCTAAGATTAGACTTCTTTCGGATTTTCAACCCCGGAGGGTTAGCCACCCAGGATAACCCAAGAAAGTCAGTGCGTCATCGAGGACTGTCTATCTTGTTTATTCATTGACACTTGTTTAATACAACTTAATCTAAGTTCACACACACACACACACACACATATAAGGTTAAAACAACATAAATATAGTATTAGAAGAGGACAAGATGTTAATGCTCTGTTTATTCATGTGAGAGATTTTAACCATCCAATTGATTTTTCAAAAGATTGAGAAAATTACATCAAATAAGTCTATGGTCGACAAAAATATAATAAAATCATATTTCACAAAAACTTGTTTTGAAAATAATTTGAATATTTCTTTTGATTTATGTAAATTGGATTCATTTATCATTAATAAAATTTGGGAAGAATTTAAGATACATTAGACAAAATTTTGGGTAGAATGTAAGCTGTATTTCACGAATCACTGACTACCTACCTACATCATTATTTAAAGTCAGGTGTTGTTGTGGGGAGGAGGGCAACGAGGTGTAGTCTCGTCTTTGTATGTTTTCCTGTTAACCTTTTGTTTTTGTAGGCCCTTGATAATGTGAGAAGTCACGAAAGCGATTGGAATTTCACTATTTTTCCATATATAATATATATATAAATATATATATATTAATATATATATATATATATATAATATATATATATATATATATTCTAATTGTTTAGTAGAGGAACAAAGACTGACAATGACCTTCACAAGTCATTTTGTCTATTGTTCACTGATACGGTAAAAATATCAGCAGATATTAATAGTAACATTTCAGTGATGCGGCAGACCCACCAAAACTCACTTACATGTCGTTGTAGGTTTTAAGTCACAACTCCTGGCCCGGTGTGGAGTCAGTGCAGGGAGGGCTGGAGGGGCGCCCTCCACTTGGTAAAAGGGGTGAATAAATATCAGCAGAAAAGTTGGTGTGTGTTTTATTAATATAAATATACATAAATTTAATGATCAATGATATGTACAGACGTCTCCCAGGATGATGGTCCCGGTCGTGGCGGCTCCAGAAATTATGTATTATAGAAGGATTTTAGGGATTATAGGGATGGTTATCTACTCAGAAGGTTCTCTTAGGGATGGTTATCTACTCAGAAGGTGGTCTTAGGGATCGTTATCTACTCAGAAGGTGGTCTTAGGGATGGTTATCTACTCAGAAGGTGGTCTTAGGGATGGTTATCTACTTGGAAGGTGGTCTTAGGGATCGTTATCTACTCAGAAGGTGGTCTTAGGGATGGTTATCTACTCAGAAGGTGGTCTTAGGGATGGTTATCTACTCAGAAGGTGGTCTTAGGGATGGTTATCTACTTGGAAGGAGGTCTTAGGGATGGTTAACTACTCAGAAGTTGGTCTTAGGGATGGTTATCTACTCAGAAGGTGGTCTTAGGGATGGTTATCTACTCAGAAGGTGGTCTTGGGATGGTTATCTACTCAAAGGTGGTCTTAGGGATCGTTATCTACTCAGAAGGTGGTCTTAGGGATGGTTATCTACTCAGAAGGTGGTCTTGGGATGGTTATCTACTCAGAAGGTGGTCTTAGGGATGGTTATCTACTCAGAAGGTGGTCTTAGGGATGGTTATCTACTCAGAAGGTGGTCTTAGGGATGGTTATCTACTCAGAAGGTGGTCTTAGGGATGGTTATCTACTCAGAAGGTGGTCTTAGGGATGGTTATCTACTCAGAAGGTGGTCTTGGGGATGGTTATCTACTTGGAAGGTGGTCTTAGGGATGGTTATCTACTCAGAAGGTGGTCTTAGGGATGGTTATCTACTCAGAAGGTGGTCTTGGGGATGGTTATCTACTTGGAAGGTGGTCTTGGGGATGGTTATCTACTCAGGTGGTCTTAGGGATGGTTATCTACTCAGAAGGTGGTCTTAGGGATGGTTATCTACTCAGAAGGTGGTTATCTACTTGAAAGGGGATGAGGGGTTTGGAGACAATTTTTGCAGGACAAACACAAGGTTTTTACCAGATTTAGTTGGTTGATTAATGAGGTACAAAGCTACTGAATACACTAGGGTCATTAAGGCTGCACGTAACTTCTTCACAGAAAAAACTATAATCCCTAAAATAGGGGATTTAATCCCTAAATTAAGAATTAAAGTAAATTTTCATCTTATATAGGCCTACCAGGCCACGTCTACACGGCGTGGCCTGGTAGGCAACGATCTCACTTCACACACAGTGTCCGTAGCTCGATCCCCGGCTAGGGTGGAAACATTGGGTTCATTACCTTACTCCTGCTGTCCCTGTTCACCTAGTAGCTGTATAACCTTTGTGGTTTAGCGCTTCTTTCTGATTATAATAATAATATTCACCTAGTAGTAAGTAGGTGTCTGGGTATTAGTCGACTGGTGTGGATCGCATCCCGGGGGACAAGATTTAAGGACCCACTGGAAATAAGACAGTCAGTCTTCGATGACTCACTGACTTTCTTACGTTATCCTGGGCGGCTAACCCTCTGGGGTTAAAAATCTTATCTCTCATCCTTTTATGCACACTATATATAGCCGCGAGAAAACAATTGTTCAATGAAAGAATAGGAACTACGATCACATGAAATTATACATCATGTATGCCATCAAAATAACGATTTCACGTTGAATTTATTTACGTAAAGAGACATATAGCCAGAACTTATTCACTAAGATGGTAGGCTGAGGGGAATTAAGAAGTTATAGTAGTATTAGTCTCCGTTGTTTGGAAGCAAGAGTATCAGTGCTTCCTTCAGACTTCAGACTCTGTCTTTGAATTTGTAAATATAACAGAAATAACACTTGTTCTGTCAGCATTACTGTTATTCCTCGTGGAGCATTCTCACTACCTACTGGGCCTTATGGCCCATATCTAGGTTAGGTTACCCCTCAAGGAAGGTTTCTTGATGTTGGTGAGGGGCTCTTGATTTAGGGAATTAGATTTGTGCTCCAGTTCCCCGAATTAAGTCTGAATGCCTTCCACATCATCCCCCCAGGCGCTGTATAATCCTCCGGGTTTAGCGCTTTCCCCTTGATTATAATAATATAATAATAATAATAGGTTAGGTTAGGTAAGGTTTGTCAGGAAACAGGACAAGTGTTGCCTGACGAAGATCTTAGTCATATGATGACCCGCAGCTGTAGCTTTTGATCATCTGATGGAGCCCTTCCGCTAGCTTACCGGTTCACCCTTTTAAATATTAAGGTTATAAGTTTAAATTTATTTCTAGTATAGGCGGAGATTTATACATAAGAAGTTGAACAACTGATTCTTTTCACCATTATGAGCTTTGGGAAGACTAAAGAAAATTAGGAGAGCTGAATTACCCCCACGCTCCCCCACCCTCATCCTGGCTACCCATTGTCCCCATCATCTTTCACCAGACCGGCCGTATCCCACCCAGGCAGGGTGCCCTAAAATGAAAAAGAAAAGTTCCTCTTTTTAACTTTAATAATGCATAAAGGAGAAGGGGTTATTAGCCCCTTGCTCCGGGCATTTTAGTCGCCTCTTACAACACGCATGGCTTACGGAGGAAGAATTCTGTTCCACTTCCCCATGGAGATAAGAGGAAATAAACAAGAACAAGAACTATCAAGAAAATAGAAGAAAACCCAAAGGGGTGTGTATATATATGCTTGTACATGTATGTGTAGTGTGACCTAAGTGTAAGTAGAAGTAGCAAGACGTACCTGAAATCTTGCATGTTTGAGGCAGAAAAAAGACACCAGCAATCCTACCATCATGTAAAACAATTACAGGCTCCCAATATCACCACAAAATCGTAATAACAGGGTCACAAACAAATGGTTAACGCACCGGCCTGTGTTCTAGTGCTCACCCGCCCGGGTTCAATCCTCACCTACGCTGTGACTTGTTCATCACCTTTGATGCTGTGAGTTATCCACAACAACTGCACCCATGATATTATTTCTTCAGATTCTTCCATGGCATAAATTTTTGTAATTTCTGTGTACCTTGTATGATATACATTGTAATGGTTCAGGCTTGAGTAGACTCAGACGATCAGCAGAAGTATGTAAATAGTTACCTGATAATAATATATATAGGAAAGAAATTTTGAGATCAGTTATTTTTGAACACTATAGGCCTATTGAAAATAAACGAGAAAAAAGACCAGAAAGTGATATTGAGAGGTTCGAGGTGGGGGTGGGTTGTGATGGTGTAGGGTGGTGGGTGCTGGGTGGAGTGGCTGAGGTGTTAAGGTGGGTGGAGTGGGCTGCAGGTGGGTGGAGTGGGCTGCAGGGTGGGTGGGGTGGAGTGGGCTGCAGGGTGGGTGGGGTGGGTGGGCTGCAGGATGGGTGGGTGGGCTGCAGGTGGGTGGGGTGGGCTGCAGGTGTGGGTGGAGTGGGTGAGGGTGGGTGGGTGGAGTGGGCTGGAGGGTGGATTGGGGGGTAGACTGGGCTTGATGGTGGTGAGGTGGGCTGCAGGGTGGGTGGGGTGAGCCGCAGGGTGGGTGGGGTGGGGATGAGTGTTATGTACTGGATGATGTGCGTGTCAAGTAGGAACAGTAGTTGAGGTGGGCGCCTACTGTCATCTTCACCACAGGTCACTCTCCTCAAGACTCCTAGTGTCTGGAGCAGAATAATTTACACAGAACCATTAAAAACAGTGACGTTACTATGGCACACTTGTACCACTGACTCACCAGTCAGCGTAGAAATGCACAAGTGTTTAAGGATAGACAGTTTTTGACTGTGAGTGGACATCAGGTGAATGTCATAAGCATCCTTCTTTCAGTTGATATTTTTCCAGCCAATGAAGAATTCTTCTCCCAAAATCGTTTTTGCAGTGACAGTCTTGAAGGTGTTGTAGCGACGATTTGGTTCAGAGGGACCATCTGTGTGCATCGGGTGAGTGTACTCGCCTATTTGTGGTTGCAGGGGTCGATTCACAGCTTCTGTGTGTTTGTTCATACGTGTTTGCAGGGCTATGACTGTCGGTGTTACCTAAGCCAAAGGTCAGAATACTGCCGTAGTTGATCTCCAGCTCTTGGGCACCAACATTAAACCTCTAATAAACCGATATGCTTCATACATATGTTTTGTCCCCAAATTTGAATTTCTTCCATTTCAATATATTCCCGAGAGTTTCACAATTTCTAGAAATATTCACCACACTAGTTGTACCTAACAAAATCAATTTCTATTGAGACTAATTACAATTAGCTTCACAAAAAATATTATAAATCCATATGACAGTTGCAATTAACATATAGCATTATGGCATTTTGTGAAAGTATATAATAAACTTATCATAGTAGTGTACATTACTAGGATACCAAAAAAGATCGAAGTTATTTTTCGAGTGGAGTCTGTGGTAAAAATATATTCAGTGAGTCTGGGTAAAATATATTCGAGTGGATCTGTGGTAAAAATTATTTCGAGTGGAGTACTGTGGTAAAAATATATTCGAGTGATCGTGTAAAATATTTCGAGTGGAGTCTGTGGTAAAAATATATTTCGAGTGGAGTCTGTGGTAAAATATGCAGACATATATATAATGAAGTTGGGTACTTCCACTTGTCGGGTACACAAAGAAATGTGATTATGTGGAGTGTGTAAGTGTAAGTGAGTTTAAGCTATCTTCAGTAAGCATTTGCCCCTCCCCACGTTCTCTCACACAATTAACAGTAATTAGTCCAGCATGTGAGCACTGATGACAACTGACTGTAATTTAATGTGCCATCTTACTACTGATAACACTGTATCACCTGATCTCTGCTGAATATTCTTTATCCCAGTATACTACCCTTACATATTATAATAATATATTAATGTACATATATAATATATACTATAATTATATATATATATTATATATAATACTATATATATATCTATAATCATATTATATTATTATATAAGATATATATATACTATATATATATATATATAATATATATATATATATATATATATATATATATATATATATATATATATATATATATATATATATATATATATATATATATATATATATATATATATATATATATGCAATAAGATCACAGTAAACAGGTGATTTCAGAATATGCAAAACAACCACTGTGAAAGAATATAGAAATTCCAAACGCTTTCGTGACTATTCACATTATCATTGTTCTTTGATACTAAATTTGATATTTATTCTCTATTCAATAATAATAAATAATTATTTAATAATAATAATATAGCTTAATATTTATTCTCTATTTAATAATAATAATAATAAATGTAAGGTTCGACTCTGTTTAGAAAAAGTGGATTTAAAACTACGACTGGATCTATGGTTTATTCCAATGAAAGAGACGGTGAAACGAAGAGTATTCTACTGGATATTGACAATTATAAATCAATGGGGGATCAGAGGATGAGATTATCACCCCGGATAAGGTATCAGAGACGCCTAGCCTCTGGCGGGAGCCTCTTTACACACTTAGATGCCATAACATAAGCACTGAAACCTACGTTATATCATACAAGTTTTCTTTTGTTTTTCCTCCACTTACAAGATCATTGTTGACATTTCTTCACCTTATTGTCTCAGGTGTGGGAATATTCATGTAAATTTTGTGTGGTAGACGAAATTTTTTTTTCCCATCCATTCATAGGACTGGGTTTAATATGACTCCATATGAGAGGAGTGGGTTTGAAAATGAGCCCATAGATATGACGGAGTTTTAAACTGGACTCATATATAACCTCGGCTTTAAAGTGAATCCGTAGATAAGGCTCGGCTTTAAGTGAACTATAGATTAGACGGAGCTTTAAAAAGTAATCCATAGATACGGCTGGTCTTTAAAATGAACCCGAAATAGAAGTAGGGTTTTAAATTAAAACCCCATAGATACGGCTGGCGCTAGCAAATGAACCCACACATGGACTAAAGGGTTGGAAATCAACTTGGGGGTAGCGAACAACTCAGCCCTCATACGTTATTATTTTTGTGTGCATGTGGCAGTGGTATTATGGTGAGTTGGTACGAAGAATGAAGAACCAGGGTATAGGAGGGTAGGGAGGCCCAGGGAACAGGACGGTAGGGAGGACAAGGGTACAGGTGGGTAGGGAGGCCAAGGGTACAGGAGGGTAGGGAGGCACAGGGAACAGGAGGGAAGGGAGGTCCAGGGTACAGGAGGGAAGGGAGGACCAGGGTACAGGAGGGAAGGAAGGACAAGGGTATAGGAGGGTAGGGAGGACCAGGGTACAGGAAGGTAGGGAGGACCAGGGTACAGGAGGGAAGGGAGGACCAGGGTACAGGAAGGTAGGGAGGACCAGGGTACAGGAGGGTAGAGAGGACCAGGGTACAGGAGGGGAGGGGGGACAAGGGTACAGGAGGGAAGGTAGGACCGGGTACAGGAAGGAAGGGGAGACCAGGGTAAAAGGAGGGAAGGTAGGACCCCGGGTAAGGAGGGTAGGAGGACCAGGTACAGGAAAGGTTGGGAGGACAGGGTACAGGGGAAGGGGGGACCAGGTACAGGAGGGTAGGGAGGACCAGGGGACAGGAGGGTAAGGGAGGACAAGGGTACAGGAGGGTAGGGAGGACCAGGAATAGGAGGGTAGGGAGGGCCAGGGTACCGGGGGAAGGTAGGACCAGGGGAAAAGGAGGGTAGGGAGGACCAGGGTCAGGGAAAGGGAGGGAGGACAAGGGTACAGGAGGGGAAAGGGGGGACCAGGGGACAGGAGGGTAGGGAGGACCAGGGTACAGGAGGGAAGGGAGGACCAGGGGTAAGGAGAGAAGGGAGGACTAGGGGACAGGAGGGTAGGGGGGGACCAGGGTACAGGGGAAGGGAGGACCAGGTACAGGAGGTAGGGGGAACCAGGGTACAGGGGGTAGGGAGGACCAGGGTACAGGAGGGAAGGGAGGACCAGGGAACAGGAGGGATAGGAGGACCAGGGTACAGGAGGGTAGGGAGGACCAGGGTACAGGAGGGAAGAGAGGACCAGGGTACAGGAGGGTAGGGAGGACCAGGGTGCAGGAGGGAAGGGAGGACCAGGGTACAGGAGGGTAGGGAGGACCAGGGTACAGGAGGGAAGGGAGGACAACGGTACAGGAGCGTAGAGAGGATCAGGGTACAGGAGGGTAGGGAGGACCAGGGTACAGGAGGGAATGGAGGACCAGGGTACAGGAGGGAAGGGAGGAACAGGGTACAGGAGGGAAGGACCAGGTTACAGGAGGGTAGGGAGGATAAGGGTTCAGGAGGGAAGGAAGGACCATGGAACAGGAGGGAAGGGAGGACCAGGGTACAGGAGGGAAGGGAGGACCAGGGTACAGGAGGGTAGGGAGGACCAGGGAACGGGAGGGAAGGACCAGGGTACAGGAGGAAAGGACCAGGGTACAGGAGGGTAGGACCAGGGTACAGGAGGGAAGGGAGGACCAGGGTACAGGAGGGTAGGGAGGACCAGGGTACAGGAGGGAAGGTAGGACCAGGGTACAGGAGGGTAGGGAGGACCAGGGTACAGGAAGGTAGGGAGGACCAGGGTACAGGAGGGTAGGGAGGACCAGGGTACAGGAGAGAAAGGAGGACCAGTACAGGGGTAGGGAGGACCAGAGTACAGGAGGGTAGGGACAACCAGCGTACAGGAGGGAAGGGAGGACCAGGGTACAGGAGGGTAGGGAGGACCAGGGTACAGGAGGGAAGGGAGGACCAGGGTACAGGAGGGTAGGGAGGACCAGGGTGCAGGTGGGATGTAGGACCCAGGTTACAGGAGAGTAGGAGGACCCCGGGTACAGGGGAAAGGGAGGGAGGAAACCCCGTACAGGAGGAAGAGAGACCAGGGGACAGGAGGGTAGGGGGGGCCAGGAAACAGGAGGAAGGGAGGAAACCCGGTACATTAGGGAAGGGGGGACCAGGGGCCAGGATGGAAGGGAGGACCAGGTACAGGAGGGTAAGGAGGACCAGGGTACAGGAGGGTAGGGAGAACCAGGGTACAGGAGGGAAGGGAGGACCAGGGTACAGGAGGGTAGGGAGGACCAGGGTAAAGGAGGGAAGGGAGGACCAGGGTACAGGAGGGTAGGGAGGACAAGGGTGCAGGTGGGATAGGAGGATCAGGGTACAGGAGGGTAGGGAGGACCAGGGTACAGGAAGGTAGGGAGGAACAGGGTACAGGAGGGTAGGGAGGACCAGGGTACAGGAGGGTAGGGAGGACCAGGGTACAGGAAAGAAGGGAGGACCAGGGTACAGGAAGGTAGGGAGGACCAGGGTACAGGAGGGAAGGGAGGACCAGGGTACAGGAGGGTAGGGAGGACCAGGGTACAGGAGGGTAGGGAGGACCAGGGTACAGGAGGGAAGGGAGGACCAGTGTACAGGAGGGAAGGGAGGACCAGGGTACAGGATGGAAGGGAGGACCAGGGTACAGGAGGGAAGGGAGGACCAGGGTACAGGAGGGAAGGGAGGACCAGGTACAGGGGGGTAGGGGAGGACCAGGGTACAGGAGGGTAGGGAGGACCAGGGCAACAGGAAGGTAGGGGAAAACCAGGGTACAGGAGGGGAGGGGGGACCAGGGTACTGAGGGATGGGAGGACCAGGGGACAGGAGGGAAGGGAGGACCAGGGGAAAAGGAGGAAGGCAGGAACCAGGGTACAGGAGGGAAGGGAAGGACCAGGGTACAGGATGGAAGGGAGGACCAGGGGACAGGAGGAAGGGAGGACCAGGGGACAGGAGGTAGGGGACCCAGGGTACAGGCGGGAAGGGAGGACCAGGGTACAGGAGGGTAGGGAGGACCAGGGGACCAGGAAGGGAGGGAAGACCAGGTACAGGGGGGTAGGAAGGACCAGGGTACTGGAGGGAAGGAGGACCAGGGTACAGGAGGAAGGGGAGGACCAGGGGACAGGAAGGGAAGGCAGGGCCAGGGTACAGGAGGGAAGGGAGGATCAGGGGACAGGAGGGTAGGAGGACCAGGGGACAAAGGGAAGGTAGGGAAGACCAGGGGACAGGGGGGTAGGGGGGACCAGGGGACAGGGGGGAAGGGAGGACCAGGTACAGGAGGGTAGGGAGGACCAGGCACAGGAAGGTAGGGAAGACGAGGGGACAGGAGGGTAGGGGGGACCAGGGTACTTGAGGGGAGGACCAGGGGACAGGGGGGTAGGAGGACCAGGTACAGGAGATAAGGAGGACCAGGGTGGGAGGAGGGGAGGAGGACAAGGTACAGGGGGGGAGGGAGGACCAGGTACAGGAGGGAAGGGAGGACCAGGGGACAGGAGGGAAGGGGGGACCAGGGCACAGGAAGGGAGGGGGACCAGGGTACAGGAGGAAGGGAGGGCCAGGGACAGGGGAGTAGGGAGGACCAGGTACAGGAGGGAAGGGAGGACCAGGGTACAGGGGGGTAGGGAGGACCAGGGGACAAAAAGGTAGGGAGGACCAGGGTTAAAAGGAGGGAATGGAGGACCAGGGTACAGGAAGGGGAGGGGGGACCAGGGGACAGGGGGTAGGGAGGACCAGGGTACAGGAGGGAAGGAGGACCAGGTACAGGAGGAAGGGAGGACCAGGTACAGAGGGTAGGGAGGGCCCGGTACAGGAGGGGAAGGAGGACCCGGGGACAGGAGGTAGGGAGGACCAGGGTACAGGGGGGTAGGGGACCAGGGTAAAAGGAGGGAGGGAGGACCAGGGTACAGGAGGGAAGGGAGGACCAGGGTACAGGAGGGAAGGGAGGACCAGGGTACAGGAGGGAAGGGACGACCAGGGTACAGGAAGGTAGGGAAGACCAGGGTACAGGAGGGTAGGGAGGACCAGGGTACTGGAGGGATGAGAGGACCAGGGTACAGTAGGGTAGGGAGGATCAGGGCACAGGAGGGTAGGGAGGACCAGGGTACAGGAGGGACGGGAGGACCAGGGTACAGGAGGGAAGGGAGGACCAGGGTACCGGAGGGTAGGGAGGACCAGGGCACAGGAAGGTAGGGAAGACCAGGGTACAGGAGGGTAGGGAGGACCAGGGTACTGGAGGGGAGGACCAGGGTACAGGAGGGTAGGGAGGAACAGGGTACAGGAGAGTAGGGAGGACCAGGGTACAGGAGGGCAGGGAGGACCAGGGTACAGGGGGTAGGGAGGACCAGGGTACAGGAGGAAAGGGAGGACCAGGGTACAGGAGGGAAGGGAGGACCAGGGCACAGGAAGGTAGGGAGGACCAGGGTACAGGAGGGAAGGGAGGACCAGGGTACAGGAGGGTAGGGAGGACCAGGGTACAGGAGGGAAGGGAGGACCAGGGTACAGGAGGGTAGGGAGGACCAGGGTACAGGAAAGGAGTAGGAGGAAACCCGGGACAGGGAAAGGAAGGGGGAGGACCAGGGTACAGGAGGGTAGGGAGGGCCAGGGACAGGGGGGTAGGGAGGACCAGGGTACAGGGGGGGAAGGGAGGACAGGGTACAGGAGGGGGAAAGGGGGGACCAGGGGAAGGGGGGTAGGAGGACCAGGGTAAAAGGGAGGGAAGGGAGGACCAGGGTACAGGAGGGTAGGGAGGACCAGGGTACAGGGGGGTAGGGAGGACCAGGGTACAGGAGGGAAGGGAGGACCAGGGTACAGGAGGGAAGGGAGGACCAGGGTACAGGAGGGAAGGGAGGACCAGGGTACAGGAAGGTAGGGATGACCAGGGCACAGGAGGGAAGGGAGGACCAGGGTACAGGAGGGTAGGGAGGACCAGGGTACAGGAGGGTAGGGAGGACCAGGGTACAGGAAGGTAGGGAGGACCAGGGTACAGGAAGGTAGGGAGGACCAGGGTACAGGAAGGTAGGGAGGACCAGGGTACAGGAAGGTAGGGAGGACCAGGGTACAGGAGGGAAGGGAGGACCAGGGTACAGGAAGGGTAGGGATGACCAGGGTACAGGAAGGGAGGGAGGACCAGGTACAGGAGGGTAGGGGACCAGGGGACAGGAAGGTAGGGAGGACCAGGGTACAGGGAAAGGGAGGGAGACCAGGTACAGGAAGGTAGGGAAACCAGGTACAGGAGGGAGGGAGGACCAGGTACAGAAGGTAGGGAGGGCCAGGGTACAGGAGGGTAGGGAGGACCAGGGTACAGGAGGGTAGGGAGGGCCAGGGTACAGGAGGGAAGGGGGGAAACCCGGGGACAGGAGGGTAGGGAGGGGGCCAGGTACAGGGGTAGGGAGGACCAGGGTACAGGAGGGAAGGGGGGACCAGGTACAGGAGGGAAGGGAGGACCAGGGTACAGGAGGGAAGGGAGGACCAGGGGAGAGGGGGGAAGGGACGACCAGGGTACAGGAAGGTAGGGAAGACCAGGGTACAGGAGGGAGGGAGGACCAGGGTACTGGAGGGATGAGAGACCAGGGGACAGTAGGGTAGGGAGGATCAGGCACAGGAGGTAGGAGGACCAGGGTACAGGAGGGGACGGAGGACCAGGGTAACAGGAGGAAGGAGGACCAGGGTACCGGAGGGTAGAGGACCCAAAGGGGAACAGGAAGGGTAGGGAAAACCAGGAACAGGAGGGTAGGAGGACCATCGTACTGGAGGGAGGACCAGGGTACAGGAGGTAGGGAGGAACAGGGTACAGGAGAGTAGGGAGGAACCAGGTACAGGAGGGGAGGGAGACCAGGGGACAGGGGGTAGGGAGACCAGGGGACAGAGGAAAGGGAGGACCAGGGTACAGGGGGAAGGGAGGACCAAGGCACAGGAAAGGGAGGGAGGAAACCCGGTACAGGAGGGAAGGGAGGACCAGGGGACAGGAGGGTAGGGAGGACCAGGGTACAGGAGGGAAGGGAGGACCAGGGTACAGGAGGGTAGGGAGGACCAGGGTACAGGAAGGTAGGGAGGACCAGGGTACAGGATGGAAGGGAGGACCAGGGTACAGGAGGGTAGGGAGGACCAGGGTACAGGAGGGTAGGGAGGACCAGGGTACAGGGTTGAAGGAGGACAGGTACAGGAGGGAAAGGGAGACCAGGGTACAGGAGGGTAGGGAGGACCAGGGTACAGGAGGAAGGGAGGACCAGGTACAGGAGGGTAGGGAGGACCAGGTAAAAAGGGGGTAGGGAGGGCCAGGGGACAGGAGGGAGTGGAGGAACCAGGGGACAGGAGGAAGGGAGGACCAGGGTCAGGAGGGAAGGGAGGACCAGGTTCAGGAAGGTAGGGAGACCAGGGTACAGGAGGGAAGGGAGGACCAGGGTACAGGAGGGTAGGGAGGACCAGGGTACAGGAGGGTAGGGAGGACCAGGGTACAGGAAGGTAGGGAGGACCAGGGTACAGGAAGGTAGGGAGGACCAGGTAAAAGGGAAGGTAGGGAGGACCAGGGTACAGGAAGGTAGGGAGGACCAGGGTACAGGAGGGAAGGGAGGACCAGGGTACAGGAAGGTAGGGATGACCAGGGTACAGGAAGGTAGGGAGGACCAGGGTACAGGAGGGTAGGGAGGACCAGGGTACAGGAAGGTAGGGAGGACCAGGGTACAGGAAGGTAGGGAGGACCAGGGTACAGGAAGGTAGGGAGAACCAGGGTACAGGAGGGTAGGGAGGACCAGGGTACAGGAAGGTAGGGGAGGACCAGGGTACAGGAGGGTAGGGAGACCGGGGAACAGGAAGGTAGGGGTGACCAGGTACAGGGAAGGTAGGGAGGACCAGGGTACAGGAAGGTAGGGATGACCAGGGTACAGGAAGGTAGGGATGACCAGGGTACAGGAAGGTAGGGAGGACCAGGGTACAGGAGGGTAGGGAGGACCAGGGGAAAAGAAGGTAGGGAGGGCCAGTACAGGAAGGTAGGGAGGGCCAGGGTACAGAAGGTAGGGAGGCAGGGGACAGGAGGGTAGGGCGGACCAGGGTAACAGGAAGGTAGGAGGACCAGGTACAGGAGGGTAGGGAGGACCAGGGGACAGTAAGGTAGGAGGACCGGGTACAGGAGGGTAGGGAGGACCAGGGGACAGAAGGTAGGAAGGACCAGGGTACAGAAGGTAGGGAGGACCAGGGTAAAAGGAGGGTAGGGAGGGCCAGGGTACAGGAAGGGAGGGAGACCAGGGTACAGGAAGGTAGGGAGGACCAGGGTACAGGAGGGTAGGGATGACCAGGGTACAGGAAGGTAGGGAGGACCAGGGTACAGGAAGGTAGGGATGACCAGGGTATAGGAAGGTAGGGATACCAGGGTACAGAAGGTAGGGAGGACCAGGTACAGGAGGTAGGAGGACCAGGTACAGGAGGGGAGGGAGGACCAGGGGACAGGGAAAGGGAGGGGGGACCAGGGGACAGGAAGGTTGGGAGGACAAAGGGGACAGGAAGGTAGGGATGACCAGGGTACAGGGAAAGGGAGGGAGGACCAGGGGACAGGAGGTAGGAGGAAACCCGGGTACAGGAGGGTAGGAGGACCAGGGTACAGAAGGTAGGAGGGCCAGGTACAGGAAGGTTGGAGGACCAGGTACAGGAAAAGGGAGGGAGGGCCAGGTAAAAGGAAGGTAGGAGGACAAGGGTACAGGAGGGAAGGAGGACCAGGGTACAGGAGGTAGGGAGGACCCCGGGTACAGGGAAAGGGAGGGAAAGGGCCAGGGGAAAGGTAGGTAGGAGGGACCAGGTACAGGAGGGTCGGGAGGACCAGGGTACAGGGAAAGGGAGGATGAGCAGGGTACAGGAAAGGGAGGGAGGGCCAGGTACAGGAGGGTAGGGAGGACCAGGGTACAGGAAGGTAGGGAGGACCCTGGGAAAAGGAAGGTAGGGATGACCAGGGAAAAGGAAAGGGAGGGATGACCAGGGTAAAAGGAAGGTAGGGAGGACCAGGGTACAGGAGGGTAGGGAGGACCAGGTACAGGAGGGTAGGGGGGACCAGGGTACAGGGAAAGGGAGGGAGGACCAGGGTACAGGAAGTAAGGGGACCAGGGTACAGGAAGGTAGGAGGACCAGGTACAGGAAGGTAGGGAGACCAGGTACAGGAAAGGTAGGGAGGACCAGGGTACAGGAAGGTAGGGAGGACCAGGGTACAGGAAGGTAGGGAGGACCAGGTACAGGGAAAAGGGGGGGGAGACCAGGGTACAGGAAGGTAAAGGGGGGACCAGGTACAGGAAGGTAGGGAGGACCAGGGTACAGGAGGGAAGGGAGGACCAGGTACAGGAGGGTAGGGAGGACCAGGGTAAGGGAAAGGGAGAAAAGGGCAGAGTACAGGAAGGTAGGGAGACGCAGGTACAGGAGGGTCGGGAGGACCAGGGTACAGGAAGGTAGGGATGACCAGGGTACAGGAAGGTAGGGAGGGCCAGGTACAGGAGGGTAGGGGGGAACCAGGTACAGAAGGTAGGGGGGACCAGTGTAAACAGAAGGTAGATGACCAGGGGACAGGAAGGTAAAGGGGGGACCCGGGTTTCAGGGGGGTAGGGAGACCAGGGGACAGGAAGGTAGGGAGGACCAGGGTACAGGAAGTAAGGAGGACCAGGGTACAGGAAGGTAGGGAGGACCAGGGTACAGGAAGGTAGGGAGGACCAGGGTACAGGAAGGTAGGGAGGACCAGGGTACAGGAAGGTTGGGAGGACCAGGGTACAGGAAGGTAGGGAGGACGAGGGTACAGTACAGGAGGGGAAGGAGAAATGTCTGTAGTGGTTTCTCTGGGGTAAAGGGTGTTTCTGGGGGGGGGAGGGGGAACTTGAGAACTGATATACGGAAGCTATTGTTTACGGAGGGTGGAGAATGTGGTTAATTGTGACAGATTGTAGCTAATCAAGATAACAAGAGTGTGTGTGTATGTGCGTTTATCTAGGTATCTGAAGTTAATCTCCAGCTTCTGGTCCATGTATGCGTATACAGTGAGACTAGGAGTAAATATATTTCGTTAAATGTGTATCTCCTTGAGGCGTGGAAGAGCCAGGGAACGAGTAAAGATAGGATAAGCAAGACAAGTTATTAACTGTGAACAGGAAAGGAGGAAGTAGCCTGGAATATTGTACATGGTATCAACTAGGCTCTGTCCTCTCCGTTCATTGATCAGGGACACTCCAGTGTATTCACTATACGCCCCATCTCCTCCTCCCGGCCCAGGAACTAGATACCCACCATCACCACACCTGACTATCTCCCCCCTCAGACACATACCTGTCTCTCTTCTCTGCAGATACACGCAGGGCCAGGAACTGGGTCTCGACTCCCCTCGAATACAAGCTCGATGAGTAACAGACACCTGGGTCTCTTTTCCACAGACATACGGAGTCACTGTCACCCACAGAAGACACAGCAAACAGAGATCTCAGTGTTTTCCTCTAAGAATACTGTCAGGTGTCAGCAGCGTCAATGAAGCGTCAATATAGCAACTTGACTTGCGGTTGATGTGCTGCTTCACACATGTAAGACCATAACAAGATTACCTGCGGTTGAAGTATACCAGCAACACTGTTTTGACCTCCAGTACACCCTGGTCATCCTTGTAACCTTCAACACGCACACTACCGTCACTTACCGTCACCCCCACCACCATGACCAGACACGACCCTCCTGCAGGAATCATGGACTACAACAGTGTTCACGACCACAAGAACCAGTCACATACATACCCTTCACAGAGTAAGCATTATCTACCATTTATTAAATTTATATATATATATATATATAATATATATATATATATATATATATATATATATATATATATATATATATATATAATTTATATATATATAATGAGAAATGTTTGTAGTGTATACTAGGCAAGTCATATGGAAGAATTCCTATTGTGTTATCGGACAGATGTAAATTAGTATTACAGAGAAGTAATGTGGCTTATGGAAGGAGAGAGGAAAAAGTGGAACAATATTTGAGCTAAAATATATATACAAAAAATATCTCTAAAAATAAATACGTATAAACTATTTATACAACGTTTGGCTTGTGTTGCAGGATTGTTCAAGTTGGATCAGACTTGAACAATCCTGCTGCTTCTAGTATGTATCAATATCTCGGTATTTCCATAGCATCTATTATTTCAGTTAGGCTATGCTTGTTGTACTGATGGACTGGGGAAGACATAGGCTAAGGAAGATACGGAACCGATGTGACTAGTATTGCAAATATATGGAATACGTGGTAGGTCGTTGAAAACTATGAGCCATTTATAAGAGTAGAACGAGGCTCAGGTCAGGGCGGGTAGGAGAGAAGGGAAAGAAAAATTTGTTGAGGAGAGGTGCAGCCTAATAAGGTAACTGATATAAATTGGGAGTTGACATCTCAGTTGCTCTTCGCTGATGACAGTTTTTTAAAATAAATAACAAAAAGGCACAATACCGTGACTGGAACAATACACAAATAACCCGCACATAAAAGAGAGAAGCTTACGACGACGTGTGACTTTGTCAATGGTCCAAGTCGGACCGAAACGTCGTCGTAAGCTTCTCTCTTTTATGTGCGGGTTATTTGTGTATGGACAGTTTTTTACAAGCTTTAGATAAGAAATTGTAAAAAAAAATGATGAAAGAATTTGGAAATTGGTGAACAGAAAGTTGAAAATGAATACAGAAAACACCATTGTGATGAGAACAGGAAGATGTATGGAGAATAAAAGATCGGAAATCAAAATATATTTTAATATAAGTGGATGTGTGTCCAGATGGTTCTATGAAAACTGAACTGAATCAGAGAGAGATACGAAAAATAAAATAGCAGGAGTGACAAGGATTCTATTTTAAAAAAAAAAAAACTTTTTTCGATAGATGGGAAAGTAGAATATTATTAACAGTTTTTATGGTTGTTAGATTTGAGGATTCAATGTTACGTAAAGGTGCACAAGAAAATATATATATAAATTAGACCGTGAGGTGGTGTGAAATATAATTCAGGGAGTTGAAAGGGATTGTTGAGATTGTTTGTTTAGAAAAGATAAAGCAAGGTAGGGTTGATTAAGAGGGTAGGTAAATCTGGAGTGGAGGGTAGATGTGCGAAAATGGCTGGAAGGTGTGACGGTTTTTAAGTTGTAAAGGTTTGAGTATCCAGCAGTACATGTGAACGTTTTAAATAGGAGTGAGTGGTTCTTGAGATTTGATGTGCTGTTGGAGTGTTAGCAGGTGGCAAATACAGGAGAGACTAAATGATGTGTGTGCAGGTTGTGGGGTGCGAGACAGCAATGAGAAGACCCCCATACTACACACTGGGGATAAAACCCCCCTGTCGTATGGTAGCAACGGTGATGTGAACCACTACGACTATCACACCCTGCCCTACCACACTGCCTCTACCACAATTACCACAACTACCACAGCTACCAGATTCTGGATCCTCACCGTCTTTTCTGTCCTGTCTTGGGTGCAGGTGAGACACTTCTTTCACATTTTATATACAGTATAATCAAATTAATTAGCGAAATAGTATATGTATTCTCCGTTTCCTTGGATCAAATCTCATTGCCTTTCATTCTCCTGGCAATGTATGCCCCCTACGGGTTTAGCATTTAGGAGTATTGTAGACTGTGAGAGATGTAGCTGAAGGCTACGAGAAAATGTTGGTTAATAATGATAAAGATTGCTATAGCAAGGTCACACCATTGTTGTCGATGTTATTGTGGTTGATGTTGTGGTTGTTGATGATAATGATGTTAATGTTGCTGATGATGATGTTGTTGTGTTTGTTGTTGTTGATGTTGTCATATTTTTGCCACACTTTCTGTTACTTGTATTAATACTACCACTCGTATCTCATTTATTATGAAACTACCACTACTACCACCACTACTACTACTATCACCACCACCACAATAATAATCACTAAGACCACCACCACAACAGCTACCAATACCATTACAGTTACTACCACCACTACAATCACCATCACCCCAACAGTCACTAAGACCACCACATTAACAATTGCCAGCACCACCACCACAATAATCACCACCACCACCACTAACAGTCTCACTACCTGCAGGGGGTACAGTGGAACACATGGGGCCCCATCAGTGAGAGTATGGGGGCGGCGTTCCCTGGATGGGGGTCATCAACAGTGGCCATGATGGCCAACTGGGGAACCATAATGTTTGTGGTGTTCGTGTTTCCCATGTGCTGGGCCACTCAACGCTATGGCCTGCGCAAGGTGGTGTTAGCTAGCACTGCGCTCATCTTCCTTGGAACAGCCATACGCTGTGTCACTACAGCCGGTCCAGTCTTCACTATGTAAGTTTTTGTTTTTTTCGCCTATTACTGGTTTATTTTCGTTTTTTTTTCTGTTTTCGTTTCCCGTTTTCCATTTTGTGATTTCTCTGTTTAACTTGTTAATTGCCTTCAGCCGCTTTTCCCTGTAGCCTCTTGTCTTGCCGTTTTTCCTTTTAGCCTGTTGTATTGCCGTTTTTTCCTTTTAGCCTGTTGTCTTGCCGTTTTTCCTTTTAGCCTGTTGTCTTGCCGTTTTTTCCTTTTAGCCTGTTGTATTGCCGTTTTTCCTTTTAGCCTGTTGTCTTGCCGTTTTTCCTTTTAGCCTGTTGTCTTGCCGTTTTTCCTTTTAGCCTGTTGTCTTGCCGTTTTTTCTTGTAGCCTGTTGTCTTGCCGTTTTTTTCTTGTAGCCTGTTGTCTTGGCGCTTTTTCCCTCCTAACCCGTTGTCTTGCCGTCTTTTTCCTGTAGCCCGTTATCTTGCCGTTTTCCCTGTAGCCTGCTGTCTTGCTGTTTTTCCCTGTAGCCCGTTATTTTGCCTTTTCCCTGTATATTTCTATAGCCCGCTGTCCTGTCGTCTTTTCCTTGTACATTACTGTATTGCCGTTTTTCCCCAATGGAAATAAATCACTCTGATTTTTTTGGGTTATCCCAGGTTCTCTACACATATGCTGCTGTGTATGAAAATCTATGTAAATGCATCAGTGTATACTTGAATAAACTAACTAGTCTTGCCGTTTTCCCCTGTAACCTGTCGTCTTACCATGTTTTCCCTGTAACCTGTCGTCTTGGCGTTTTTCCCTGTAACCTGTCGTCTTGCCGTTTTTCCCTGTAACCTGTCGTCTTGCCATGTTTTCCCTGTAGCTTGTCATCTTCTCGCTTTCTTTTTTGACAATGTCACGTTCCTGTTTCCTCCCTGTGAACCAACTATTGGTCATCGCCTCTTCTTGTTCCCTGAGAAGAACATAGCTAAAGGAAGGTGAGTAGCCTGGGTCAGTGGCCTCAAGACTGTAAGGTAAGACGCTTATCTCTGGGCTCTGGGGATGATAGCAGCGGCGACTTACGTGTTGTGACGGATGTACAGTGACGCCAGTGAGGTGGGTCAGTAAGTGGTTTATTAGGCGTCAGGAGACACTCTCCTATCTGAGAGTCAAATGACATTACAGAAGACAGCACGGAAGAGAGGCTATCTTTACAGGAAAAGATGTTTTTATTGTCTAGACTCGCAGGGGTCTCCAAACTGCGGCCCACCACAAGATTTTATGCGGCCCACAGCAGCTTGAAATACTTATAAACAGTAAAACTAATTAAACCCTTATTTTCAGTCACTTAAAGTTAAGGATTTTGTTGCTTGTAACAATTTATATGTCAAAATTTGTTGAAATTATAGTTGTAATCTTTTCATTTTCCAGATATACCTTTCAGTTATGGAAAGAAAAGAAGAGCGAAGAGTGCCGCCAGTTTCGTGAAGACTGGGGCGTAAAGTAGTTGTTTGTAGCAGCAGGTGATAAAACCTGGTGTGTCGTATACCACGAAACTTGCAGTTTTAAAAGAGTATAACATAAACCAAGATATTTCCATTTCACAGGAACACAGCGTTCGGAAAAAAATGAATCAAATCAATAAAGGTTACTTTCCCAACAAGGTTTTCACACAGAAGAGACCTGATAATGAAGCTTGATCCAGAGCCAGTTACAAAGTAGCTTATGCGTTAGCCGTAAGAGGTAAGCCATTTACTGACAGAGATCTGATCAAAGAGTCTATGATGGGAAGATTGGGAGAGTTATGCCCGGAAAAAGCAAATCTCTTCAAATCCTCAGTCTTGCTACGAACGCTGTTGATTGTAGAAGTGAAGGTATGTGAAGCAATTTATTCCATCAAATTACAAACAGAGACCTTAATTTACAGTTTTATCTTCTCACGCTTGATGAATGATGTGACGCATCACAACTCTTGCTATTGATCCGTGACGTTGATCATGAGTTTAATGTCACACAAGAATTAGCATCAATGTATAGTATGCACGGCACCAGAGAAGATATGTCCAAAGACGTGCAAAAAACTATTAGAGAAAATATATATATATATGTCTCCTTGTATATATACGCATACGTCTTGGTATTATATATATATATATATATATATATATATATATATATATATATATATATATATTTATATATATATATATATATATATATTATATATATATATATATATATATATATATATAATCCCTATTTTAGGGATTACAGTATTGTCTGGTGGTGAACAGGTTGGGTGTGGTTGGTTACCGGGAGTTTAAAGTCTATCTACTACACTAGGGTCATTAAGGCTGCAGGTAACCTTACCACCAGACGAGAATATTCCACTCTCTGAAACAGGGCTTAAGCTTTCAGCATATATACTCTGAGAGACATATATACCCCACGGTGTATATACCCCAAGGTGTATATACCTCACGGTGTATATACCTCACGGTGTATATACCCCACGGTGTATATACCCCACGGTGTATATACCTCACGGTGTATATACCCCACGGTGTATATACCTCACTGTGTATATACCTCACGGTGTATATACCTCACGGTGTATATACCTCACGGTGTATATACCCCACGGTGTATATACCCCACGGTGTATATACCTCACGGTGTACATACCTCACGGTGTATATACCTCACGGTGTATATACCTCACGGTGTATATACCCCACGGTGTATATACCCACGGTGTATATACCTCACGGTGTATATACCTCACGGTGTATATACCTCACGGTGTATATACCCCACGGTGTATATACCTCACGGTGTATATACCTCACGGTGTATATACCTCACGGAGTATATACCTCACGGTGTATATACCCCACGGTGTATATACCCCACGGTGTATATACCTCACGGTGTATATACCTCACGGTGTATATACCTCACGGTGTATATACCTCACGGTGTATATACCCCACTCTGTATATACCCCACGGTGTTATATACCCCACGGTGTATATACCTCACGGTGTATATACCTCACGGTGTATATACCTCACGGTGTATATACCTCACGGTGTATATACCCCACGGTGTATATACCTCACGGTGTATATACCTCACGGTGTATATACCTCACGGTGTATATACCCCACGGTGTATATACCTCACGGTGTATATACCTCACGGTGTACATACCTCACGGTGTATATACCTCACGGTGTATATACCTCACGGTGTATATACCCCACGGTGTATATACCTCACGGTGTATATACCTCACGGTGTATATACCTCACGGTGTATATACCCCACGGTGTATATACCCCACGGTGTATATACCTCACGGTGTACATACCTCACGGTGTATATACCTCACGGTGTATATACCCCACGGTGTATATACCTCACGGTGTATATACCTCACGGTGTATATACCCCACGGTGTATATACCTCACGGTGTATATACCTCACGGTGTATATACCTCACGGTGTATATACCCCACGGTGTATATACCTCACGGTGTATATACCTCACGGTGTATATACCTCACGGTGTATATACCCACGGTGTATATACCCCACGGTGTATATACCTCACGGTGTATATACCTCACGGTGTATATACCCCACGGTGTATATACCCCACGGTGTATATACCTCACGGTGTATATACCTCACGGTGTATATACCCCACGGTGTATATACCTCACGGGTGTATATACCCCACGGTGTATATACCTCACGGTGTACATACCTCACGGTGTATATACCTCACGGTGTATATACCTCACGGTGTATATACCTCACGGTGTATATACCTCACGGTTGTATGTACCCCACGGTGTATATACCCCACGGTGTATATACCTCACGGTGTATATACCTCACGGTGTATATACCCCACGGTGTATATACCTCACGGTGTATATACCCACGGTGTATATACCCCACGGTGTATATACCTCACGGTGTATATACCTCACGGTGTATATACCTCACGGTGTATATACCTCACGGTGTATATTACCTCACAGTGTATATACCTCACGGTGTACATACCTCACGGTGTATATACCTCACGGTGTAATATACCTCACGGTGTATATACCTCACGGTGTATATACCCCACGGTGTATATACCCCACGGTGTATATACCTCACGGTGTACATACCTCACGGTGTATATACCTCACGGTGTATATACCCACGGTGTATATACCTCACGGTGTATATACCTCACGGTGTATATACCCCACGGTGTATATACCTCACGGTGTATATACCTCACGGTGTATATACCTCACGGTGTATATACCCCACGGTGTATATACCCCACGGTGTATATACCTCACGGTGTATATACCTCACGGTGTATATACCCCACGGTGTATATACCTCACGGTGTATATACCCCACGGTGTATATACCCCACGGTGTATATACCTCACGGTGTATATACCTCACGGTGTATATACCCCACGGTGTATATACCCCACGGTGTATATACCCCACGGTGTATATACCTCACGGTGTATATACCTCACGGTGTATATACCCCACGGTGTATATACCTCACGGTGTATATACCCCACGGTGTATATACCTCACGGTGTACATACCTCACGGTGTATATACCTCACGGTGTATATACCTCACGGTGTATATACCTCACGGTGTATATACCCCACGGTGTATATACCCCACGGTGTATATACCTCACGGTGTATATACCTCACGGTGTATATACCCCACGGTGTATATACCTCACGGTGTATATACCCCACGGTGTATATACCCCACGGTGTATATACCTCACGGTGTATATACCTCACGGTGTATATACCTCACGGTGTACATACCTCACGGTGTATATACCTCACGGTGTATATACCTCACGGTGTATATACCTCACGGTGTATATACCTCACAGTGTATATACCTCACGGTGTACATACCTCACGGTGTATATACCTCACGGTGTATATACCTCACGGTGTATATACCTCACGGTGTATATACCTCACGGTGTATATACCTCACGGTGTACATACCTCACGGTGTATATACCTCACGGTGTATATACCTCACGGTGTATATACCTCACGGTGTATATACCTCACGGTGTACATACCTCACGGTGTATATACCTCACGGTGTATATACCTCACGGTGTATATACCTCACGGTGTATATACCTTGTAACTAAAATAAATGCACCTTTTTCTCTGCCTTTTTATGACTGTTAAGTGTATTTTATGGGGAGAAAAATATGGATAATTTCCATATATTTTTTTTGAAATTGAAAATATTGACATTTCTCAATATATTTTTTATACGTCATTTGAGGTTGTTACCTAGGTACAGGAGCTAGAGTCCAACCTCATTAATAAAAAACGAAGAACGTGGCAGGCAATCAGGCTTAATTCAGAGCACAGATCCAATTCCCTAGATCAAGAGCCCCCCTCACCAGCGTCAAGGAACCTCCCCTGGAGGGGGTCCAGCAGTAACAGCCTGGTTGATCCTCTGGGGCAGATGATATCTTTCGGGTCCTAGACTGGTCAATACCAGACTGATTATTGTTGTGTTTAAGGGAAAGCGCTAAATCCACAGGGCTATACAGTGCCCTGGGGAACATAATTGGGTTTCATCCAGGGAAGGGGAGGGGAGGTCCAATTCCTTGAATCAAGAGCCCCTCACCGACATCAAGAACCCTCCATTTGAGGGGAAGACCAGCTGTGTGGTTAGTGATACCAACTGTGTGCGGTTAATGGCCCCAACTGTGCGTAATGGCACCAGCTGTGCGTAATGGCACCAAGTGTGAGTAATGGCACCAACTGGGCGTAATGGCACCAGCTATGCGTAATGGCACCAACTGTTTAATGGCACCAACTGTGCGTAATGGCACCAGCTGTGCGTAATGGCACCAACTGTGTAATGACACCAACTGTGTAATGGCACCAACTGTGCGTAATGGCACCAGCTGTGCGTAATGGCACCAGCTGCGCGTAATGGCACCAACTGCGTAATGGCACCAACTGTGCGTAATGGCACCAGCTCTGTGTAATGGCACCAGCTGTGCGTAATGACACCAGCTGGTGTCATTACGCACAGCTGTCATTACGCACAGCTGTCATTACGCGTGTCTGTGTTACGACACAGACACGCGTCATCTCATGACGCGTGTCTGTGTCGTAACACGTTCACTGGTGCCGGATGTGTCTGCGCATGTATACCGTACGTATGTATGCTTGTACGTATGTATGCTTGTGCGTATGTATGGCGCGAGAAGCGGCAGGAGACTGTGTATTTTTGTATTGAAAGTGGATACAGTGACAGGAAAAACTAGTTGAGTTTACCCTGCCATCGTGAGTTCGTAGACGTCAGTCCGAGCTTGGAGACGTCAGTCTGAACTTGGAGACGTCAGTCTGAGCTTGGAGACTTGAGCATTCCACTTAGCCTCTGAAGGTTCAGTAGGTACGGCAGTAGGAACCGCCGGCTTACACTGCTCTGAGTATTGATGTAGGTCAGAGGGAATGTACGCCTAACCAAGGGTACCTGACCTCACAATCTAATCTTGGAGTGGCGTATCACTAACACCGCTGAGTTCACTGGCCACTATTGCTGTGGTCCTCTAAAGAGACAGACCGTTGAGACCAGCGGTCATTACTGCTATGGTATATTGACACTGAAAGCACTGAGGACAGTCTTAATAAGTCAGTGATCACGCATTCTAAATATCTGTCACTAGGATATATGATTCTGAAATGAGATATGCTGTCCTAGTTAACGCTAGTAAGTGTATCATGTAGCCTTATAAATAACAAAAAGGCACAATACCGTGACTGGAACGATACACAAATAACCCGCACATAAAAGAGAGAAGCTTACGACGACGTTTCGGTCCGACTTGGACCATTGACAAAGTCAATGGTCCAAGTCCAAGTCGGTCCGAAACGTCGTCGTAAGCTTCTCTCTTTTATGTGCGGGTTATTTGTGTATGTAGCCTTATCATGTAGCAGCTGTGTTGGGTTATGTATGCCAAGGGTTGGGACAAATGATATTTTTATGCTGGCCTCAGCATAAGTGCCATCTGCGAAGAATAGCTTCTTTAAGGTTGAGGGAAGAATTTCTCGTCTTTCTGGCTTATTTAGATTTAGAAGCCATATCAGAGGTAGAGTTGATTACACACACACACACAACACACACACACACACACACACACACACACACACATATAAAGGGGTGACTCCAGAATTTCTGTACTGAAGGGCTTAGAGGGGGCTATCTGGTTCAAAGAGGGCTGAGAGACTTGTTTTGAAGCAACGTTATTATTATTGCTGTTTTATTTATTGGGGGCTGAGGGGCTTTAGCCCCCGAGATCCCCCTCCCGTTCTTTGCGCCGCCTCCATCTACATATACGTACATCCCAGTTGCGAGATTGTTGATGGATTTTTTTTTCTTATGCGCCGGTATTCTCCCGGCCCGGGTCTTTTCCAAGTAGTGGTGACCTGGCCTTGGCTCCCTATCTGGGGAGTGTCTCGAGACGTAAGTCTCCCATGGGAGGAGGTACAAGTACCCTCTCATCTTTGGGACCAAGTGTCCCCAGGCCTAGCCACAGTCCCTCCTCACGGGGCTCGTAGGGAGAAGCTAGGCCTCTGGTCTGCCATCTGCCCCGCCCCAAAGGGGCTCGTGGGGATGGCAGTCTTGTGAGCTGCAGGTGATAGCAAGCTCAGGCCTTTCCCCATTGTTGATGGTGCTCACCAGGAGTCTTGTTTCCAAGCGGCTCTGTATCGTCTCTGAGTTCCTCCAGTACAATTGAAAACAGTGTATTGTATCGAGTGGAAAAAATAAACTTAAATGCAGTATAATGCGTTCTTTATTGACTACGTGTCGCCCACACAGTGGGTTCTATCAAATCACAAACAGATTCACCTGGGTAAAGTTCATGTGGGTTCACCAGGACGGGTCCTGGCCCGGGTCTTCATGTGGTGACCCGGCAGTGGCTCCCAACGGTGTGTCGGAGTTGGTACAAGTGATATGATGTGTACAACCCTATAGCGGGGGCAGCCCTATAGCGGGGGCAACCCTATAGCGGGGGCAGCCCTATAGCGGGGCAGCCCTATAGCGGGGGCAGCCCTATAGCAGGGGCAGCCCTATAGCGGGGGCAACCCTATAGCGGGGGCAGCCCTATAGCGGGGGCAGCCCTATAGCGGTTGCAGCCCTATGACAAGACCATGGCGAACCTACATGAGTATATATAAGGTGAGGAGTCAGAGGGAGAATTCTGGGTAGGTTGGATCGCATTATGCTTCATTTGTGTTCAATTTTTTCCTCGTGTCCGTATTTTACACCTTTTATCTGAAACGAAAAAAAGTATTTTGCATTCTTTACTATCGTGGCAATTTGCTGCTAGCTTTTTTGTTTTGGATGAAAGACATGGCCATCACCCACTTGCCGAGTTTAATGTACCAAAAATGGGCAGAAACAACGGGATTCTTCTTTGAAATCTTTCTGGACTCACCCTCCAGGATCGTTCCCTGGCGCTCGGGGAAGTATTGGATGGATGGTTGTGGCCTGGTTGACCAGGCAAGCACCAGACGAGTCTGGCTCATGGCCGGGCTCCGGGAGTGGAAAATCTCTCGGAACTCATCAGAGGTAAAGGTATATCTATCAGAGGTAAAGTTATATCTATCTCATTCTCTTCGGCACCCGCAGGTCCACTTTCCAGGATTTAGATCTTCATGTAGTGGAAGCAAAGGTGATACTAGCAGTAGGAGGATGCTGGACAGCATCATCATCCCCTGGTGTTGTGAGGGGTGATTCAACTTCGCCGTGAGAAACAGCGTTCGTGGTAGAGTAAAAACTACCCATCTTTGACATTTCGAAAAGTTCAGCTTTCACCCCCCCCCCTTTGCGCCTCTTCAGAACATCTCGTAGTTTTCTCAGCATTTTCTGATATAGCTATTTTATGATACAGAACAGAACAGCTGATCAAATTTGGACCATGTTTATACTGCTATGTACTCCATTTTGTCACGTTATAATTCGCCTACTCGCGGCAGTGGCTCCTAACATGAACGTTATGTACCTAACATGCATCCTAGACAAGTAAATAAGTTATTTAGGTACAGGTACACATAAATACATGTCCCTCTGTCCACACCACGTGTTCTAAACTCCCAGCACGTGTTCTAAACTCCCAGCAAGTGTCCTAAACTCCCACCCTGTGTCTGCAGAATGTGTCATCTGTGTGCGATTCTAGTGGGAGTGGCGAGCACTGTGGTCCTGGCTGCTCCTATTGTCATTGCTTCAGACTGGTTCCCACCGCACGAGAGGACCACGGCTCTAGGTCAGTATCCTATCTCTCCAGAGTCCTTCAGAGTCCTTCAGAGTCCTCCAGAGCCATCCAGAGTCTTTCAGAGTCCTCCAGAGCCATCCAGAGTCCTCCAGAGTCCTTCACAGTCCACGACTAACCATCAGGCCAGAGATGCAACTTGTAGTCGATGTTTCGCTCAGTCCTGGACTATTAATATTGAATCACTGCTGCTCTTTTCACCCGATTTTTTCCTGGTATTTTCCTTATTTTTACTCCATGTTTTCCCCTCGTCTTACAACTTTCTTCCCCTCATATTTCCCTTTTTTTTTCTATTATCTTCTTCTCTTTTTACTCGTTCTTTCCCCATATATTATTCTTTCCCTTTTCTTGTACTTAAAATTAACATAATAATAACAATACAATAATAATAATGATAATAATAACAATACCAATAAAATAATAATAAAAATAAATGATTATTATCATTATTATTTTATATTAATATAATTAGGAAAAATATAAAAATATAATAATAATAATAATAATAATAATAATAATAATAACTAAAATAATAATAATAATAATAATAATAATAATAATAATAATAATAATAACCTAGAGTTTACCTGGAGAGGGTTCCGGGGGTCAACGCCCCCGCGGCCCGGTCTGTGACCAGGCCTCCTGGTGGATCAGAGCCTAATAATAATATAATTATAAAATATTTGTTAATTAATGATAATAATACTAATAATAATGCCATATTTTTTTGGTGTGACTGGTGTTGGTGTGTTTGGTTGGCACTGGTACACCACCAGCTGTGATGATGGGTACCAACCAGCTGAGTGGTGTGGGCAGCTACCTGGAACCCTTGTTGGTACGAGAACCAGGACCAGATGTCACTGTCTATGAGATACAGTCTGATGTTATGATGCTGATGTATATAGGTAGGTCCTCTCACACTGATGTTGATGTTATGGTGGTGATGTATATAGGTAGGTCCTCTGACACTGATGTTGATGTTATGGTGGTGATGTATATAGGTAGGTCCTCTGACACTGATGTTGATGTTATGGTGGTGATGTATATAGGTAGGTCCTCTCACACTGATGTTGATGTTATGGTGGTGATGTATATAGGTAGGTCCTCTCACACTGATGTTGATGTTATGGTGGTGATGTATATAGGTAGGTCCTCTCACACTGATGTTGATGTTATGGTGGTGATGTATATAGGTAGGTCCTCTCACACTGATGTTGATGTTATGGTGGTGATGTATATAGGTAGGTCCTCTCACACTGATGTTGATGTTATGGTGGTGATGTATATAGGTAGGTCCTCTCACACTGATGTTGATGTTATGGTGGTGATGTATATAGGTAGGTCCTCTCACACTGATGATGTTGTTATTGAAATTATTATAATTATTTCAATATAATTATTTAGATTATGGCTATAAAAATTGTTACTACTAATATTACTGCTACTAATAGTTTGCATGTGTTGTTGCAGGAGCTGGTATTTCTGTAGTGTTGCTGCTGGCAGTGTTGGTGTACTTCCCCTCCAAACCTGCTATACCACCCTCCCTCACCTCCTCCACGGGAAGACTGGCCTTCCAACCAGCCTTCCACACCCTCATCAAGTAAGCTAACTCTCTCTTTCACTATTTTTTTTACACAGGGTTTGACAAGGTTAAGGATCCCTAGCTTTATTGACAAACTATTTACAGGTTAAGGATCCCTAGCTTTATTGACAGCTATTTACAGGTTAAGGATTCCTAACTTTATTGACAAGCTATTTACAGGTTAAGGATCCTAGCTTATTGACAGCTATTTACAGGTTAAGGATTCCTAAGTTTATTGACAAGCTATTTACAGGTTAAGGATCCCTAGCTTTATTGACAGCTATTTACAGGTTAAGGATTCCTAACTTTATTGACAAGCTATTTACAGGTTAAGGATCCCTAGCTTTATTGACAGCTATTTACAGGTTAAGGATTCCTAACTTTATTGACAAGCTATTTACAGGTTAAGGATCCCTAGCTTTATTGACAAGCTATTTACAGGTTAAGGATTCCTAACTTTATTGGCAAGCTATTTACAGGTTAAGGATTCCTAACTTTATTGGCAAGCTATTTACAGGTTAAGGATTCCTAACTTTATTGGCAAGCTAAGAGCTGTTACCTACATCAGCTCATTTGAAAGCATTTTTATTGTTATGAGACATACAAGTAGGGAACAGGATGAAGTTGGAGCCATCTGTGGGCCAGCATTTTCATTTGATCAACTGACTTTATCTCTCTCTCTCTCTCTCTCTCTCTCTCTCTCTCTCTCTATCTATCTATCTATCTATCTCGTATAAAAGTTTCTAGAAACTCTTCTTGTGTATCTAATGTTAAAATTAGAACAATATTATTAATTTTTTCATCAGTATGGTGCTAAAACTGCAATGTTTGATCCAAGGAAGTGGATCTAGCGTCAGCCTCACTGAATCAATCCAGATTATTCTCATATGAGAATCTATGACCCTTACGGGTGTAGCGATTCTTCGTCAATATACTACTACTACTGTTACTACTACTGTTACTACTACTACTACTGTTACTACTACTACTACTACTGTTACTACTACTACTACTACTGTTACTACTACTACTACTGTTACTACTACTACTACTACTACTGTTACTACTACTACTACTGTTACTACTACCACTATACTACTGTTACTATTACTACTGTTACTACTACTACTGTTACTACTACTACTACTGTTACTACTACTACTACTGTTACTACTACCACTACTACTACTGTTACTAACTACTACTGTTACACTACACTACTACCTGTTATACTACTACGTTACTACTACCACTACTTTCTACTGTTACTACTACTACTACTGTTACTACTACTACTAACTGTTACTACTACTACTACTACTGTTACTACTTACTACTACTATGTTACTACTACTACTACTACTGTTACTACTACCACTACTACTACTGTTACTATACTACTATCTGTTACTACTACTACTACTGTTTACTACTACTACTACTCTTTACTACTACTACATACTACTGTTACTAACTACTTACTACTACTACTACTGTTACTACTACTACTACTGTTACTACATACTTACATACTGTTACTACTGCTACTACTACTACTGTTACTACTACCACCACTACTACTACTGTTACTACTCTACTACTACTGTTACTACTACTACTACTGTTACTAAACTACTACTACTGTTACTACTACTACTACTACTTACTACTACACTGTACTACTACTGATACTACTATACTGTTACTACTACTACTACTACTGTTACTACTACTACTACTGTTACTACTACTACTACTGTTACTACTGCTACTACTACTACTGTTACTACTACTACTGTTACTACTGTCAATACTACTACTACTACTGTTACTACTACACTACTACTACTGTTACTACTACTCTACTACTGTTACAACTACTACTGTTACTACTTACTGCTACTACTAACTGTTACTACTACTACTACTGTTACTACTACTACTACTACTCTGTTACTACAATACTACTGTTACTATACTAACTACTACTGTTACTACTACTACTGTTACTACTACTACTGTTACTACTACTACTACTTACTGTTACTACTACTACTACTACTGTACTACTATACTACTGTCTATCTACTACTACTGTACTACTCACTACTACTACTGTTACTACTACTGTTCTACACTACTACTAACTACCTACTACATACTACTACTGTTACTACTACCACTACTACTACTAACTACTACTGTTACTACTACTACTGTTACTACTACTACTGTTACTACTACTACTACTGTTACTACTACTACTACTGTTAACTACACTACTACTACTGTTACTACTTACTACTACTGTTACTACTCTAACTACTACTACTGTTAATACTACACTACTAACTAGTTACTACTACTGTTACTACTACTATACTACTGTTACTACTACTACTACTGTTACTACTAACTACTACTGTATACACTACTACTACTGTTACTACTACTACTACTACTGTTACTACTACTACTACTGTTACTACTACTACACTACTGTTACTACTACTACTACTACTACTACTACTACTACACTGTTACTAACTACTGTTACTACTACTACTACTACTGTTACTACTACTACTACTACTGTATACTACACTACTACTACTAGTTACTTTACTACTACTACTGTTACTACTACTGTACTACGTTACTATACATACTGTTACTACTACTACTACTATATAACTACTACTGTATACTACTACTACTACTACTGTTACTATACTACTACTGTTACTACTACTACTACTACTGTTCACTACTTACTACTACTGCTACTACTACACTACTACTACTACTACTACTACTACTGTTACTACTACTACTACTACTGTTACTACTACTACTACTGTTACTACTACCACTACTACTACTGTTACTACTACTACTACTGTTACTACTACTACTACTGTTACTATACTCTACTGTTACTATCTACACTACTACTACTACTAGTCACTACTACTGTTACTACTCATACACTACTGTATACTGATCTACTACTGTTACTACTACTACTCTACTATGCTTACTACTTACTACTGTTACTACTACTACTACTACTGTTACTACTACTACTACTGTTACTTACTACTACTACTGTATACTACTACTCTACTATCTACTATACTGTTACTACTCACTACTGTTACTACTGTATCTACTACATACTGTTACTACTACACTACTTATACTGTTACTACTACTACTACTGTTACTACTGTACTACTACTACTACTGTTTACTACTTACTACTGTTACTACTACTACACTGATTACTACTACTACTACTACTGTACTACTACTCTACACTGTACTACTACTACACGTTACTTACTTCTACATACTTTACTACTACACTACTACTGGTTACTCTACTACTACTACTGTTACTACTACGTACTACTAGTACTACTACTACACTTTCACTACTGTTTCACTACTACTATGTTACTATACTTACGTATACTTCTCTATACTACTACTGTTACTACTCTCTACTACTGGTTTACATACTACTCTGTTCACTACTACTCACATACTCACTCACTGGTTTACAGTACTTCCTCACTACTGTTTCAACAGTACTACCTACTACTCCACTGTACTACACTATACTTTCTCCTCCCACTGGATCTTCACTGTTACTCTCTCGTCTACAGTACTCTCTCTCCACTGTCTTACCGGTACTTCCTCACTGTACTATCCAGGTACTTCCTCTCCACTGGTCTTCACTAGTACTACTCCTCTCAACACTGGGTCTATCACCAGGTACTTCTACTCTCCACTGGGTCTTCACTACTGTATTCCCTCCTCCACTGGGTCTTACACAGGTACTTTCTCTCCCACTGGGTCTTCACCAGGTACTATCTCTCCACTGGGTCTTCACAGTACTTCTCTCTCACTCACTAACTCTACTGGTCTTCACAGGTACTCCTATGTCTCTACTACTCTCCACTGGTCTTACACAGGTACTTACTCTACTGTTCTACTATTCTCACTGGGTCAATTACACCGGTACTTACCTACTCCTCTCACGGTCTCTACCAGTACTTACTATTACTCCTCACTGGTACTACTTCTACTCATGGTTACTATACTCTCTCCTCCACTGGTCTCAATACTTTACTCAGGTTACTTACCTCTCTGTCCACCACTGGTACTTCTCTACTGTCTTAGGTACTTCCCTCCTCCACTGGGTCTTCACCAGGTACTTCTCTACTGTTTACGTATCTCTCTCCACTGGGTCTTCACTAGTACTCTCCTCCTCACTGTCTACGTGGTCTCCTCTCACTGCTTCACCAGGTACTTCTCTCCTCCCACTGGTCTTCACCAGGTACTTCTCCTCCCACTGGTCTTCACCAGGTACTTCCTACTGTTCACCAGTACTCCTCCCACTGGGTCTTCACCAGTACTTCTCTCTCCCACTGGGTCTTCACTATTGTACTGTTCTCCTCACCATGATCTTTCACCAGTACTTCTCTTCATCCCATGATCTTCATTCAGTATTTCCTACCTTCCTACTAGAGGTCTTACAGGTGTATTCTTGCTCTCCACTGGTTCTTCTACTAGGATACTTCGTCCTGCGACCTGGGTGTTCACCTGAGTGTATTCTCTCCTCCCACATGGGGTTTCAACCAGTACTTCTCCTCTCCACTGGGTCTTCACAGGTACTTCCCATCCTTCCACTGTGGTCCTTTCACCAGGTACTTCACTCCTCCCATGGGTCTTTCACCAGGTACTTTCTCCTCCCACCATGGGTCTTCATCAGGTACTTCTCTCCTCCACTGGGTCTTCACTAGGTACTTCTCTCCTCCCACTGGTCTTCACAGGTACTTCCTCCTCCCACTGGTCTTCACCAGGTATTCCCTCCTCCCATGGTCTTCACCAGTACTTCCCTCCTACTGGGTCTTCACCAGGTACTTCTCTCTTCCCACTGGGTCTTCACATGACTTCTCCTCCCACTGGTCTTCACCAGGTACTTTCTCTCCACTGGGTCTTCACTGGTACTTCTTCCCACTGGGTCGTTACCAGGTACTTCTTCCTCCCTGTTTCGTTATCACAGGTACTTACTCTTGTGGTTTCATAGGTATTCTGTTACCATTGGGTTTTACAGGTATTATTTTACTGGTCTTCACCAAGGTAATTTTATACTGGTTTTCATAGGTATTAACTCTACTGTTTACAGGTACTTATTACTGATGATCTTGACAGGTACCCTCGCATGGGTGTTCTAGACTCCTCTCAGTGCAGTTTACCAGCTTCTACTACCACTTGAATTTCAACCAGACTTCTTCATCCATGGGTCTTGACTAGGTACTTGATTCCTCCACTGTTGTGTCTTCACAGCCTAATTCGCCCTACCCCTACTGGGTTTCATGGTGTACCTTCTACCCTCATGGTATACATGGATTTTGGTCCTCACGGTCTGGCACCTAATGTGTAATCCTCTCTATGGGTCTTGCCCAGAGGTAGAACTTTCTCCTCCCCGGGTCTTCACAGTAAATTTCGTAACTGGTCCCTTCTCTTCTTACTCTCACTGTCTTCAACTGGTTTGTTCATACTGGTCTTCTAAACTTGATGGGTTTCCTTGCCTCCACTACTTCCTTGCTAGGCTTATTCCACTTGCTAACAACTCTTATGAAGAAATACTTCCTAACGTCCCTGTGACTCGGTCTGAGTTTCAGTTCCAGTTGTGACCCCTTGTCCCTTGTCCCTCTCTGGAAATCCATCTTGTCCACTTGTCTATTCCACGCAGTATCTTGTTGTCGTTATCATGCCTCCCCTGACCCTTCTGTCCTCCAGTGTCGTCAGTCCGATTTCCCTTAACCTTTTCCTCGTACGACATTCCCTTGAGCTCTGTGTGTGTGTAATCTTTTGCTCATAATTTCTGAAGTTTGTAGACTTCTGTGTTTTAAGTGTATATTATTTTACTGTTTTTCCACCCCCCCAATATATATAAATATATATATATATATATATAATATATATATATATATATATATAAATATATATATATATATATAATATATATATATATATATTGAAGGCGGGAAGGGAAATTGATGAGAGGCTGAAGCCTCCATGATGCCTTGTATTGACCACCTCACACGCAACTTGCAACTTTATCCTAATCCACGACATTTCTAGTGCATACCCTAGTGCAGGGCTCTTGATCTAAGGACTAATGTACCCTCAGGGCAGGTGTATGTGTCCGTGGTGGGGGGCACAGCCTTCAACTACGCCACCTACCCACTACTGTACGAGGTAGGTGTGGACCTGGCCTACCCAGCCCCTGAGATCCTGGTGTCTGGGGCCCTCACAGCCGCTGAGAACCTAATGTCTACACTCTTCCTTCTGGTCTTCTTCCTCCCAGACGCTGGTAAGAACTTTCTCTCTCTCTTGGTGTTGCTTTTCTTAGTCAGAACTGGTGTTTTGTTAGTCAGAACTGGTGTTTTGTTAGTCAGAACTGGTGTTTTGTTAGTCAGAACTGGTGTTTTGTTAGTCAGAACTGGTGTTTTGTTAGTTAGAACTGGTGTTTTGTTAGTTAGAACTGGTGTTTTGTTAGTTATAAGTGGTGTTTTGTTAGTTATAAGTGGTGTTTTGTTAGAACTGGAGTTTCCTCAGAACTGGTATTTTGTTAGTCAGAGCTGGTGTTTCTGTTAGTCAGAACTGGTGTTTTGTTAGCAAGAACTGGTGTTTATTAGTCAGAACTGGTGTTTTGTTAGTCAGAACTGGTGTTTTGTTAGCAAGAACTGGTGTTTTGTTAGCAAGAACTGGTGTTTGTTAGTCAGAACTGGTGTTTGTTAGTCAGAACTGGTGTTTTGTTAGCAAGAACTGGTGTTTGTTAGTCAGAACTGGTGTTTTGTTAGTCAGAACTGGTGTTTTGTTAGCCAGAACTGGTGTTTGTTAGTCAGAACTGGTGTTTTGTTAGCAAGAACTGGTGTTTGTTAGTCAGAACTGGTGTTTTGTTAGCAAGAACTGGTGTTTGTTAGTCAGAACTGGTGTTTGTTAGTCAGAACTGGTGTTTTGTTAGCAAGAACTGGTGTTTGTTAGTCAGAACTGGTGTTTTGTTAGTCAGAACTGGTGTTTTGTTAGTCAGAACTGGTGTTTTGTTAGCAAGAACTGGTGTTTGTTAGTCAGAACTGGTGTTTTGTTAGTCAGAACTGGTGTTTTGTTAGCCAGAACTGGTGTTTTGTTAGTCAGAACTGGTGTTTTGTTAGTCAGAACTGGTGTTTTGTTAGCCAGAACTGGTGTTTTGTTAGTCAGAACTGGTGTTTTGTTAGCAAGAACTGGTGTTTTGTTAGCAAGAACTGGTGTTTGTTAGTCAGAACTGGTGTTTTGTTAGCAAGAACTGGTGTTTGTTAGTCAGAACTGGTGTTTTCTTAGTCAGAACTGGTGTTTGTTAGCAAGAACTGGTGTTTGTTAATCAGAACTGGTGTTTTGTTAGTCAGAACTGGTGTTTGTTAGCAAGAACTGGTGTTTGTTAGTCAGAACTGGTGTTTTGTTAGTCAGAACTGGTGTTTTGTTAGCAAGAACTGGTGTTTGTTAGTCAGAACTGGTGTTTTGTTAGTCAGAACTGGTGTTTTGTTAGTCAGAACTGGTGTTTTGTTAGTCAGAACTGGTGTTTTGTTAGCAAGAACTGGTGTTTGTTAGTCAGAACTGGTGTTTGTTAGTCAGAACTGGTGTTTTGTTAGTCAGAACTGGTGTTTTGTTAGCAAGAACTGGTGTTTGTTAGTCAGAACTGGTGTTTGTTAGCAAGAACTGGTGTTTGTTAGTCAGAACTGGTGTTTGTTTAGCAAGAACTGGTGTTTGTTAGTCAGAACTGGTGTTGTTAGTCAGAACTGGTGTTTGTTAGTCAGAACTGGTGTTTGTTAGTCAGAACTGGTGTTTGTTAGTCAGAACTTGTGTTTGTTAGTCAGAACTGGTGTTTGTTAGCAAGAACTGGTGTTTGTTAGTCAGAACTGGTGTTTGTTAGTCAGAACTGGTGTTTGTTAGTCAGAACTGGTGTTTGTTAGTCAGAACTGGTGTTTTGTTAGCCAGAACTGGTGTTTTGTTAGCCAGAACTGGTGTTTGTTAGTCAGAACTGGTGTTTTGTTAGTCAGTTTGTTAGCCAGAACTGGTGTTTGTTAATCAAAACTGGTATTTTGTTAGTCAGTTTGTTAGTCAGAACTGGTGTTTTGTTAGTCAGTTTGTTAGTCAGAACTGGTGTTTGTTAGTCAGTTTGTTAGTCAGAACTGGTGTTTGTTAGTCAGTTTGTTAGTAAGAACTGGTGTTTTGTTAGTCAGTTTGTTAGTCAGAACTGGTGTTTGTTAGTCAGTTTGTTAGTAAGAACTGGTGTTTGTTAGTCAGTTTGTTAGTAAGAACTGGTGTTTGTTAGTCAGTTTGTTAGTTAGAACTGGTGTTTTATTAGTTAGAACTGGTGTTTTGTTAGTTAGAACTGGTGTTTTATTAGTTAGAACTGGTGTTTTATTAGTTAGAACTGGTGTTTTATTAGTTAGAACTGGTGTTTTATTAGTTAGAACTGGTGTTTTGTTAGTTAGAACTGGTGTTTTGTTAGTTAGAACTGGTGTTTTTTGTTAGTTAGAACTGGTGTTTTATTAGTTAGAACTGGTGTTTTATTAGTTAGAACTGGTGTTTTGTTAGTTAGAACTGTTTTATTAGTTAGAACTGGTGTTTTATTAGTTAGAACTGGTGTTTTGTTAGTCAGGATTGTCTCTTGACTTGGGGGTTTAAGCATCCGCTGAGTGGATGTACACCCTGGCAGTGTGTACACCCTGGCAGTGTGTACACCCTGGCAGTGTGTACACCCTAGCAGTGTGTGTGCACCCTGGCAGTGTGTACACCCTAGCAGTGTGTACACCCTGGCAGTGTGTACACCCTAGCAGTGTGTACATCCTGGCAGTGTGTACACCCTAGCAGTGTGAACACCCTGGCAGTGTGTACACCCTGGCAGTGTGTACACCCTGGCAGTGTGTACACCCTGGCAGTGGTACACCCTAGCAGTGTGTACACCCTGGCAGTGTGTACACCCTGGCAGTGTGTACACCCTGGCAGTGTGTACACCCTAGCAGTGTGAACACCCTGGCAGTGTGTACACAATAGCAGTGTGTACACCCTGGCAGTGTGTACACCCCGGCAGTGTGTACACCCTGGCAGTGTGTACACCCTGGCAGTGTGTACACCCTGGCAGTGTGTACACCCTGGCAGTGTGTACACCCTGGCAGTGTGTGTGCACCCTGGCAGTGTGTACACCCTAGCATGTGTACACCCTGGCAGTGTGTACACCCTAGCAGTGTGTACACCCTGGCAGTGTGTACACCCTAGCAGTGTGAACACCCCTGGCAGTGTGTACACCCTGGCAGTGTGTACACCCTGGCAGTGGGGTACACCCTGGCAGTGTGTACACCCTAGCAGTGTGTGCACCCTGGCAGTGTGTACACCCTGGCAGTGTGTACACCCTGGCAGTGTGTACACCCTAGCAGTGTGAACACCCTGGCAGTGTGTACACCCTAGCAGTGTGTACACCCTGGCAGTGTGTACACCCTAGCAGTGTGAACACCCTGGCAGTGTGTACACCCTGGCAGTGTGTAAAACCCTAGCAGTGTGAACACCCTGGCAGTGTGTACACCCTAGCAGTGTGTACACCCTAGCAGTGTGTACACCCTGGCAGTGTGTACACCCTAGCAGTGTGAACACCCTGGCAGTGCGTACACCCTGGCAGTGTGTACACCCTAGCAGTGTGAACACCCTGGCAGTGTGTACACCCTGGCAGTGTGTACACCCTAGCAGTGTGAACACCCTGGCAGTGTGTACACCCTAGCAGTGTGTACACCCTAGCAGTGTGTACACCCTGGCAGTGTGTACACCCTAGCAGTGTGAACACCCTGGCAGTGTGTACACCCTAGCAGTGTGTACACCCTAGCAGTGTGTACACCCTGGCAGTGTGTACACCCTAGCAGTGTGTATTCACCATCAATCTCTAGATAGAGGATGTTACATATCTCTCTCTCTCTCTCTCTCTCTCTCTCTCTTTCTCTCTCTCTCTCTCTCTCTCTCTCTCTCTCTCTCTCTCTCTCTCTCTCTCTCTCTTCCTTTCCCAAAACATTTTCAAAGCAGTGGAGAGAGTGATTAAGAAAGGTAAGATAATGATAGTGATGATGATGTTGATGATGATAATGATGAGGTTGATGATGATAATAATGATATTGATAATGATGATGTTGATAATAATGAGGTTGATGGCGATAATAATAATGATGATAATGATTATGATGATGCTAATGATGATGATAATGATGATGATGATGATGATGATTATGATGATAATGATGATGATAATGATGAGGTTGATGATTATGATGATAATGATGATGATAATGATGAGGTTGATGATTATGATGATAATGATGATGATAATGATGAGGTTGATGATTATGATGATAATGATGATGATAATGATGATGATAATGATGAGGTTGATGATGATTATGATGATAATGATGATGATAATGATGAGGTTGATGATGATTATGATGATAATGATGATAATGATGAGGCTGATGATGAGGTTGATGATGATAATGATGACGATGAGGGTGATGATGATAATGATGAGGTTGATGAAAATGATGATGATGTTGATGATGATAGTGATGATAATAATGATGATAATGATGATGATGATAATGATGATGATGATAATGAGTGATGATGATGATGGTAATGATGATGTCTATGGTAATGATGATCTCTATGGTAATGATGATGTTTGTGACGATAATGATGATAACGTTGTTGATAATAATAATAATGATAATGATAATAATGATGATTATAATGATAGGGGTGACTGTTTCAGGTTACTTATGGATGACTTACGTTCTGGTATTATCAACGTCTGTCACCATACTGCCGCTGCTTCTTATTAAGTTCAGTTACGTCAGAGCTTCTATTGACGCACCTTACCACTGAAACTCTGCCGGCGTCTCGGAAGACGTCACAAGAGGCTTCTCGGAAGATGTCACAGGAGGCGTCTCGGAAGACGTCACAAGAAAGGGTTCTCGGAAGACGTCACAGGAGGCTTCGGGCTTCTCGGAAGATGTCACAGGAGGCGTTCTCGGAAGACGTCACAAGAGGCTTCTCGGAAGATGTCACAGGAGGCGTCTCGGAAGACGTCACAAGAGGCTTCTCGGAAGATGTCACAAGAGGCTTCTCGGAAGACGTCACAAGAGGCTTCTCGGAAGTCACAGAGCGTCTCGAAGATCACAAGAGGCTTCTCGGAAGATGTCACAAGAGGCTTCTCGGAAGACGTCACAAGAGGCTTCTCGGAAGATGTCACAGGAGGCTTCTCGGAAGATGTCACAAGAGGCTTCTCGGAAGATGTCACAGGAGGCTTCTCGGAAGATGTCACAAGAGGCTTCTCGGAAGATGTCACAAGAGGCTTCTCGGAAGAGTCACAAGAGGCTCTCGGAAGACTGTCACAGAGAGGCGTCTCGGCAGACGTCACAAGAGGCTTCTCGGAAGATGTCACAAGAGGCTTCTCGGAAGACGTCACAAGAGGCTTCTCGGAAGATGTCACAGGAGGCGTCTCGGAAGACGTCACAAGAGGCGTCTCGGCAGACGTCACAAGAGGCGTCTCGGAAGATCACAAGAGGCTTCTCGGAAGAGTCAAGAGGCTCTGGAGAGTCACAAGAGGCTTCTCGGAAGACGTCACAAGAGGCTTCTCGGAAGATGTCACAGGAGGCGTCTCGAAAGACGTCACAAGAGGCGTCTCGGCAGACGTCACAAGAGGCGTCTCGGAAGATGTCACAAGAGGCTTCTCGGAAGACGTCACAAGAGGCTTCTCGGAAGACGTTACAAGAGGCTTCTCGGAAGATGTCACAGGAGGCGTCTCGGCAGACGTCACAAGAGGCTTCTCGGAAGACGTCACAAGAGGCTTCTCGGAAGATGTCACAGGAGGCGTCTCGGAAGACGTCACAAGAGGCTTCTCGGAAGACGTCACAAGAGGCTTCTCGGAAGAGTCAACGGAGGCGTCTCGGAAGACGTCACAAGAGGCTTCTCGGAAGATGTCACAGGAGGCGTCTCGGAAGACGTCACAAGAGGCTTCTCGGAAGATGTCACAGGAGGCGTCTCGGAAGACGTCACAGAGGCGTTCTCGGAAAGACGTCACAAGAGGCGTCTCGGAAGATGTCACAAGAGGCTTCTCGGAAGACGTCACAAGAGGCTTCTCGGAAGATGTCACAGGAGGCGTCTCGGAAGACGTCTCAAGAGGCTTCTCGGAAGATGTCACAGGAGGCGTCTCGGAAGACGTTACAAGAGGCTTCTCGGAAGACGTCACAAGAGGCGTCTCGGAAGACGTCACAGGAGGCGTCTCGGCAGACGTCACAAGAGGCGTCTCGGAAGACGTCACAGGAGGCGTCTTGGCAGACGTCACAAGAGGCGTTTCGAAAGACGTCACAAGAGGCGTTACGGAAGACGTCACAAGAGGCGTCTTGGCAGACGTCGCAAGAGGCGTTACGGAAGACGTCACAAGAGGCGTTGTGGAAGACGTCACAACACGCATCTCAACAGACGTCACAGTAATCTGCTGCAGAACCTCAACAAACGTCTCAAATGACGTCTCAACAGAGGTTCTGAAAAGATATCAATAGCAGATACGTCAATGGACGTCTCAGCAGGATTTTTCGAAACGTATCCTCGGCAGACATCTGGAGTAAAATCTTAAGCAGACGTCTCAGCAGGTGACTCTCTGCAAATTTCTAAGCAGACATCTCGGCAGGCGTTCTCAAAGGGGATTCAGGAGACCGTCTCAAAGGAGATTCAGCAGACCGTCTCGAAGATGATTTAGCAGACCGTCTCAAAGGAGATTCAGCAGACCGTCTCAAAGGAGATTCAGCAGACCGTCTCAAAGGGGATTCAGGAGACCGTCTCAAAGGAGATTCAGCAGACCGTCTCAAAGATGATTTAGCAGAGCGTCTCAAAGATGATTCAGCAGACCGTCTCAAAGGAGATTCAGCAGACCGTCTCAAAGGAGATTCAGCAGGCCGTCTCAAAGGGGATTCAGCAGACCGTCTCAAAGACGATTCAGCAGACCGTCTCAAAGGAGATTCAGCAGACCGTCTCAAAGGAGATTCAGCAGACCTTCTCAAAGACGATTCAGCAGATCGTCTCAAAGGAGATTCAGTAGACCATCTCGAAGACGATTCAGCAGACCGTCTCAAAGATGATTTAGCAGACCGTCTCAAAGTTGATTCAGCAGATCATCTCAAAGGTGATTCAGCATATCGTCTCAAAGATGATTCAGCAGACCGTCTCAAAGATGATTCAGCAGACCGTCTCAGAGATGATTCAGCAGACCGTCTCAAAGATGATTCAGCAGACAGATAAGATAAGATAAGATTTCGTTCGGATTTTTAACCCCGGAGGGTTAGCCACCCAGGATAACCCAAGAAAGTCAGTGCGTCATCGAGGACTGTCTAACTTATTTCCATTGGGGTCCTTAATCTTGTCCCCCAGGATGCGACCCACACCAGTCGACTAACACCCAGGTACCTATTTGCTGCTAGGTGAACAGGACAACAGGTGTAAGGAAACGTGTCGAATGTTTCCACCCGCCGGGAATCGAACCCGGGCCCTCCGTGTGTGAAGCGGGAGCTTTAGCCACCAGGCCACCGGGCCACCACCGTCTCAAAGATGATTCAGCAGACCGTCTGAAAGAAGATTCAGCAGACCGTCTCAAAGATGATTCAGCAGATCGTCTCAAAGATGATTCAGCAGACCGTCTCAAAGATGATTCAGCAGACCATCTCAGAGATGATTCAGCAGACCGTTTCAAAGATGATTCAGCAGACCGTCTCAAAGATGATTCAGCAGACCATCTCAGAGATGATTCAGCAGACCGTTTCAAAGATGATTCAGCAGACCGTCTCAAAGATGATTCAGCAGACCGTTTCAAAGGGGATCCAGCAGACTGTCTTAAAGGGAACTCAGCAGACCTCCTCAGGGGTTCTTATATGCTAAGCAGACATACCTACCCTCACCTCTCCTGCCTATCTTATTCCCTTCTTACCCTTCATCTTCCTTCTTCCTCTTTCTTCTCCTGTCCCATCCATCATTCTCGTGTCCCACTCATCATTCTCGTGTCCCACTCATCATTCTCGTGTCCCACTCATCATTCTCGTGTCCCACTCATCATTCTCGTGTCCCACTCATTATTCTCGTGTCCCACTCATCATTCTCGTGTCCCACTCATCATTCTCGTGTCCCACTCATCATTCTCGTGTCCCACTCATCATTCTCGTGTCCCACTCATCATTCTCGTGTCCCACTCATCATTCTCCTGTCCCACTCATCATTCTCGTGTCCCACTCATCATTCTCGTGTCCCACTCATCATTCTCGTGTCCCACTCATCATTCTCGTGTCCCACTCATCATTCTCCTGTCCCACTCATCATTCTCGTGTCCCACCCATCATTCTCGTGTCCCACCCATCATTCTCGTGTCCCACCCATCATTCTCCTGTCCCACCCATCATTCTCGTGTCCGACCCATCATTCTCGTGTCCCACCCATCATTCTCGTGTCCCACCCATCATTCTCGTGTCCCACCCATCATTCTCGTGTCCCACCCATCATTCTCGTGTCCCACCCATCATTCTCGTGTCCCACCCATCATTCTCGTGTCCCACCCATCATTCTCGTGTCCCACCCATCATTCTCGTGTCCCACCCATCATTCTCGTGTCCCACTCATCATTCTCGTGTCCCACCCATCATTCTCCTGTCCCACACATCATTCTCGTGTCCCACCCATCATTCTCGTGTCCCACTCATCATTCTCGTGTCCCACCCATCATTCTCCTGTCCCACCCATCATTCTCGTGTCCCACCCATCATTCTCGTGTCCCACCCATCATTCTCGTGTCCCACCCATCATTCTCCTGTCCCACACATCATTCTCGTGTCCCACCCATCATTCTCCTGTCCCACACATCATTCTCGTGTCCCCACCCATCATTCTCCTGTCCCACACATCATTCTCGTGTCCCACCCATCATTCTCCTGTCCCACACATCATTCTCGTGTCCCACCCATCATTCTCCTGTCCCACACATCATTCTCCTGTCCCACCCATCATACTCGTGTCCTACCCATCATCCTCATGTCCCATCCATCATCCTCGTGTCCCACCCATCATTCTCGTGTATCACCCATCATTCTCCTGTCCCACCCATCATTCTCGTGTCCCACCCATCATTCTCGTGTCCCACCCATCATCTCTGTCCCACCCATCATCCTCGTGTCCCACCCATCATTCTCGTCCCCACCCATCATACTCATGTCCCACCCATCATCCTCATGTCCCCACCCATCATCCTCATGTCCCACCCATCATCCTCGTGTCCCACCCATCATCCTCATCTCCCACCCATCATCCTCATGTCCCACACATCATTCTCGTGTCCCACCCATACATTCTCCTGTCCACCCATCATTCTCGTGTCCCACCCATCATCCTCGTGTCCCACCCATCATTCTTGTGTCCCACCCATCATCCTCATGTCCCACCCATCATCCTCATGTCCCACCCATCATACTCCTGTCCCACCCATCATCCTCGTGTCCCACCCATCATTCTCCTGTCCCACTCATCATTCTCGTGTCCCACCCATCATTCTCCTGTCCCACCCATGATTCTCGTGTCCCACCCATCATCCTCGTGTCCCACCCATCATTCTCGTGTCCCACCCATCATTCTTGTGTCCCACCCATCATCCTCATGTCCCACCCATCATCCTCATGTCCCACACATCATTCTCGTGTCCCACCCATCATCCTCATGTCCCACCCATCATCCTCATGTCCCACCCATCATTCTCGTGTCCCACCCATCATCCTCGTGTCCCACCCATCATTCTCGTGTCCCACCCATCATCCTCGTGTTCCACCCATCATTCTCGTGTCCCACCCATCATTCTCGTGTCCCACCCATCATCCTCATGTCCCACCCATCATTCTCATGTCCCACACATCATCCTCATGTCCCACCCATCATTCTCGTGTCCCACTCATCATTCTCGTGTCCCACCCATCATCCTCATGTCCCACCCATCATTCTCGTGTCCCACCCATCATCTTCGTGTCCCACCCATCATCCTCATGTCCCACACATCATCCTCGTGTCCCACCCATCATTCTCCTGTCCCACCCATCATTCTCGTGTCCCACCCATCATTCTCGTGTCCCACCCATCATTCTCGAGTCCCACCCATCATTCTCGTGTCCCACCCATCATTCTCGTGTCCCACCCATCATTCTCGTGTCCCACCCATCATTCTCCTGTCCAACCCATCATTCTCGTGTCCCACCCATCATTCTCGTATCCCACCCATCATTCTCGTGTCCCACCCATCATTCTCGTGTCCCACCCATCATTCTCCTGTCCCATCCATCATTCTCGTGTCCCACCCATCATTCTCCTGTCCCACCCATCATTCTCGTGTCCCACCCATCATTCTCGTGTCCCACCCATCATTCTCGTGTCCCATCCATCATTTTCGTGTCCCACCCATCATTTTCGTGTCCCACCCATCATTCTCGTGTCCCACCCATCATTCTCGTGTCCCATCCATCATTCTCGTGTCCCACCCATCATTCTCGTGTCCCACCCATCATTCTCGTGTCCCACCCATCATTTTTTCGTGTCCCACCCATCATTTTCGTGTCCCACCCATCATTGTCGTCGTTCCCACCCATCATTCTCGTGTCCCACCCATCATTCTCGTGTCCCACCCATCATTCTCGTGTCCCACCCATCATCCTCGTGTCCCACCCATCATTCTCCTCTATATTTTCTAGTTCACTGTTCATCTGACGCCCCTACGTGTTTAGCGCATCAAAAAGAAAGTAATTATTCCAGGCGTTCTTAGGTTGTTCTTCTTCCTTGTTCTTCCTTGTTCTTCTCTGTCATTCATTCTTCTTTGGTTCCTTCTTTCCTTCCTTTCTTCCTTCCCTTCCTTCCTTCCCTCCTTTCCTTCCTTCCTTCCTTTCTTTTTCCTTCCCTCCCTTCTTTCCTTCCTTTCTTCCTTCCCTACCTTCCTTCCTTCCTTTCTTTTTCCCTCCCTTTTTTCCTTCATTCCTTCCTTAATTCCCTCCTTCCTTCCTCCTTCCCCTCACTCCTTCCTTCCTTCCCTCCCTCTTTCCTTCCCTCTTTCCTTCCCTCCTTTCTTCCTTCCTTCCCTCCTTCCTTCCCTTCTTCCTTCCCTCCTTCCTTCCCTCCCTTCCTTCCTTCCCTCCTTCCTTCCTTCCCTCCGTTCTCTTCCTTCCTTCCCTATTCCTTCCCTTCCTTCCTTTCCCTCCTTCCTTCCCTCCTTTCCTCCTTTCTCTCTTTCCTATCCTCCTTCCATCCTTCTCTTCCTTCCTCCCTTCTTCTTCCTTCCTTCCTTCCCTTCTTCCTTCCTTCCTTCCCTCCTTCCTTCCTTCCCTTCTTCCCTTCCTTCACTCCCTTCCTTCCTTCCCCTCCTTCCTTTCTTCATTCGTTCACTCTCCTTGCTTCCTTCACTCCCTTCCTTCCTTCCTTCCCTCCTTCCCCTTTTTTCCTTCACCCCCTTTCCTTTCCTTCCCCCTTTTCCTTCCTTCCTCCCTTCCTCCTTTACTCCCTTTCCCCCTTTCCCCCCTTCCTTCCTTCCTTCCTCCCTTTTTTTCCTTCCTTCCCTTCCCCCCCTTCCTTCCTTCCTTCCCCCCCTTCCTTCCTTCCCTTCCTTCCTTTCCCTTTCCTTTTTCTCTCCTTTTTTCCTTCCTTTCTTCCCTTCTTCCTTTCCCTCCTTTCCCTTTTTTCCTTCCTTCACTCCCTTCCTTCCTTCCTTCCTTCCTTCACTCCCCTTCCTTCCTTCACTTCCCTTCCTTCCCTTTCCCTTTTCTTCCTTCCCCTTCCATCCTTCCCTTCCTTCTTTCCCCTTCCTTCCCATCCTTCCCTCTTCCTTCCATTCTTCCCTTTCCCTTCCTTCCTTCCCTCCCTCATTCCTTCCATGCCTCCAGCCCCTCCACCTGGTCTACCTCCTCCTCCAGTCACTCTCGATTCGAGGAACTAGAGCTACCCTCCCCGTTCCTCGATCAATCTGATTCTCCTATCATCCACCATAAGTTTTACCCCCTTCCCCAAAATTATAACAATAATAATAATAATAATATAATAATAATATTTATAATATAATCATGTACATTTCCTGTTGTTATAAATTATAACTTTGACAGCAGAATTTTTTTCCCGATAGATTTATATATATATATATATATATATATTATAATTTTATATATATATTATTATATATATATATATATCATTATTTTATTATATATTATATATATATAATATTATATATATTTTTAAATATTGTTGCGGATAAGAAATTTTTAAAGAACTTCAGAAGGGTGACTTACCTTTTTCTCTTAGCAACAAAATTTTTGAATCCGAGTTTAGGTAAGTTAGAGTCTAGGAAAAAATTTCAACTGGGAAACTCCATAGAATAATATTCAAATTTATTAAAGTATTTAAAATTTAACAATACTTTATCTTCTTTTGTAGTTAATTTAACTTAATACTTTGTACAATAATTACTAATACATTTAGTTCCAAAATCATGGAAATGTTATATATAAGGAAGTTTAAATTATTCTTCTGTACAAGATCCTCATTTTATTACGTCTCTTTCTTAACAAGACTGTAGACTAAAAAATACAAAAGTACAAGATTTAACAAACCTTTGAATCTGGCCGTAAATTACTATGGATTATGACTAAACAAGTAATAAATAATCAAAAGAGTCTTCAAGAAAAGAGGAACAAAGTGAGTAGCTCTAAGTCCAATTTCAAAACCATTCAAACTGTACCCCGTAAGAGTCAAAAATTCGATCAGTTTCAGGCTAGAGCAGAGTTTAGTTAATATGTTATTATGAAACCCAAAACCATCCTGTGGGCGTAGTCAAAAGATTACGAGGAAACAAAATTTGGTCCAGGATGGATCCAAAGTTTTGAAAAGCTAAAGCAATTTACAGAGACGGAGCAGACTGACTACTTGCCAGTTGTACGTGTCGTAGGTTTGATCAGCTAAACCACGTCAGCCAGCCGAATAAAACAACTGAACAAATTACGGATGGTCCGAGACTTAAACTCTATACACAAGAAATCCTACTTAAACAAAATTAGTAAAATAATAGTGAAAATTTAAACAAAAATAGTGAAATAACGATAATAGTGATAAAAACAATAAATAGTGAAAATTTAACGATAATAGTGATAATAACAATAATAGTGATAACGATAATAGTGATAATAACAATAATAGTGATAACAATAATAGTGATAATACCATGGTATTTTTCATATATTAACAGATAATAATATAACGCCGAAAGTCTCTATTTTAGCTATAAACGGGGACTTTCACGCTATAATATTAAGTGATGAACATTTTCTCTTACAATATTTAAATAACACAGGATGACCAATTTCGAAGATATAACACCCCCTTCCCGTACTACAGTAGGTCGCAGTAGGGAGTTTGCAAGCGTCTTTGGTAATATCTCCTTTATAGTAAGCGTCCTCTTGGTAAATAAGGCAAGTAGTATGACGGAAGAATGGAGAAGCAAGAACTCGAACAGCATGGTTATTTGCCAGAGGATGAGCTTTTGGAACAATGGCCAGAAGAACTATCTGGAGTGGCTTCCATCACAATTCGAGAATAGGAGTCTCGGACATGACTGTCCGGGTCATCCATGTGGACTTAATACTTCGTCCCATCAACGAAACGGCTTTCATAGTCATACTGTCAATATAAAAGAAAATTATTAACAAAAATATATAATATATATATAAATTAGGCTCTGAGAGTACTCATTACTTTACTTGACATTTTAAGGTATACATTTTTTTTTTCAGGGGCGAGAAAGAGTATCAGCAATTATGTTAAGGGATCCACTTAAGTGTTAAAATACTAATCAGATAAGGTTGGTTTCCTCAGAGCCCACCTGAGGATCGGGTGTTCTTTGATTTCATAGAATTAATATAAATTAAAGGGTTGTGATCAGAAAATACCATAATTTTATGGGGGGAGGTTCCCAATAAATTCAAAATGTTCCAAAGATATTACTAGGGCAAGAGTTTCTTTCTCTACAGTTCGAAATTTCCCTTTTGGTGACGTATCAACTTTGAAGAAAATAAGATATAGGATGCAAAATATCAGTAGAGGGGGATTTCTGAAGTAACACCGCCCCCACGCATAACCGCTGGCATCGATGTGTAAATAGAAAGGGTTGATTAAAGTCAGGACTTTTCAATACGGGTGACAAAGAAAGCAACCGCTTCAACCGATTAAAAGCTATTCACAATCTTTCGCCCAGCAAAACTTCATCTTACTACTGGTTAACTCAGTAAGAGGAGATGCAACCTGAGAAAAATTAGGACAGAAACGTCGATAATAACCAGTCATTCCAAGGAACCTGTGTATAGACTTTCTACCCTTGAGGGATGGGAAACTCGGCAATGGCCCCTAACTTTACATCAACAAGACGTACCTCGCCCTGACCTATACAAAAACCGAGGTTTTATTTAATCTTGGCTTGTCCAAACTGACACTTGGCTAAATTTAGGTGAAGTTGTACTTTTCTAATTTTTTAAATAAGGTTTCCAGGCGAATTAGATGTTTCCCCCCACTCATTGCTATATATAACAAGATCACTAGATATGCATCCACTCCTTCTAAATCATTGGTCAGCAGGTTCATCAGGCACTGAAAGGTAGAGGCCGCGTTACAAAAACCCCGAAGGGCATAACACATAATTAAATAATCCTCCTTGTACAGTAATGCGGATATTTCTTGGGCTCGCTGGGTAAGCGGCACTTGGTAATAGCCCTTATAAATCCATGGCAGGTGACATAGGCGGCCCCTGATACTCTGTCTATTAGATCTCAATACGGGTAGTGGGAAACCATTTTGGTACCGTGAGAGCATTAACCTTACGATAATCAGGCACATTCTAGAAGTTCCATCAGGTTTGGGGAAACTAATATACAGGGCGAGGCCCACGGACTTTACTCCGTTCTATGATTTCATGGGACAACAAAAATTCTACTTCTTTGTTTTAACGTTTCTTGTTGAGTGGACTTGCCTAAAATGGTGACTGTTTGCAAGGCTTGCCCTTGTACATCTATGTCGTGAATTCCCAATTTTCAACACCTAGGGACGTCATCGAATAAAACCTCATAACGTAATATCAAGTCTTTGATATCTTTGGCTTTCTTCAAATCAAGGTCCATAAGAAAGGTATCAAGAGATTGCAATGTCTCTAAATTTTTTTTTAAACGTACTTCTATCGCTTTAGAGATGCTGGGCAGACTTACATTTTCAGTTTCACTAAAGGAAGAACGTCGAAACTGGTACGATACTAGGGTGGTAAGCCTTTAGTTGGTTTATGTGAAAGTACGTTTTGCTTTTCTTTTTCCCTGGAGTTTGTAGTACATAATTTAACCTCATTGAGCCGCTCAATCATTTCCAAAGGACTTCGTATCTAGGTTGCAGAGCGTGTCCAGGTAAGAATTTCTTTTGCCATCACACTGTCACCTGTTTGAAGAAACGAGAGCGTGTGTTTTTGTCATAACAATGCTTCATCTTGGTTTGGGGCCTTAGCTAAGTTTTTGAGGCTAATTCCCTCAGTTGTGAAAAAACGCTTTCGCTTTAGAGTTGGAGTTGTTTAAGCGAGGGTTCTGATTTTCCGGGTCCATGAATCTTTTAGTACGGCGAGGGGGCCGCGTACTTGGTGTCCGAAATTAATTTAAATGGGCTGAACCCAGTGCTTTCTTGTTCGCTTTCCCTTAAAGAGAACAAAGGAATGGTATTCCTTCGTCCCAATCTCAGGAAAACTGCTCGCAGTACGCTCTCATCATTGATTTTTAATGTTTGATGAAATCGTTCGAGGCTCCTGCGACTGAGGGGGATAACAACAGAAAAAACGGACTTAATTCCGAGGGGAGATAAGGCATCACGAAACATATTAGAGGTAAAGTTTGAACCTTGATCGGATTGAATTATTTTGGGGGAAACCCCACCTGTGAGAAAATTTTTTGCAAAGCTCGAACAATGATGCGAGAATTAATTTTTCTCAAAGGGATAGCCTCTGGGTATCGAGTAACGACATCCATAATTGTAAACAGATATTGATTCCCTTGTTTAGTCTTGGGTAACGGACCAACACAGTCATTATCAGCGTGAGAAGGGCTCACCACTGACGGGAATCGGAATGAGGGGACTGGTGGAGGTGTTGGGGAAGGTTTGCCGGTCACTTGGCAACTTGACAACCTTTTAGATAGCTTTCCACAGTCTCCTTCATTTTGGGCCAATGAAAATGCTTTGGGTATTTTGCCCAGCGTTTTCTTTACTCCCAAATGTCCTCCCATGGGACTATGGTGGGGTGAAACTAATAGCCAATTCTCTAAAGGTGCTAGGGAGCACTACTAGATGTTTGCTGGGAGCCAATGATCGTCCGGGAAAACAAAAGAGACTTTCCTTTCTCATTAATATACCGTTAGCAAGGTAGTAACAATTGTCCAGGTCTTGGGGGTCGTCTCTGTAATAGCTATCTCTCGTAATTTCTCTAGGATGGATCAAGGAACTGATCCCTTATTAAATCTTCTTTCGATAGCATTTTAATATCAGAATCTTGAAAAGGGCCGATTATAGAATATTTTAGATTTGAAGACCGGGTTGTAAGAATCGCTGAACAATATATCGAGACTTAAATCTTCGCCTTCACTTAGGACTTCAGTTGATAAAGGATTTTTAGGGTTACTAGACATTGCTCTAGTTATAACATTGAGAGGAAATAAGGTAGGAGCCTCTTTTCGAGCTTCTATGGCATATTAATGTCAGTAGAATTATTTAATAACTAGAGGCTCTCGGCTTATACCCGGGTAGTCTAGATCATTGCCTAGGAGTAAGTCAACGCCCTGAATATGAAAAGTTTCACTGGATTACCTACCGACACAAAGCCAGTATAGGTTGGTGTTTTGGATGTATATCCTGTGAAGAGGCACTCTTAAAATGGCGCCTCCATAGGCTTCTAATAAGACATCAGCTTTGTGCAGTCATATCACTTACGGGAAGAAAGTCCTGCTTCAACAATGTTAAATAACTTCCAGTATCACGGAAGGAATTAATTTCAACTAATTGAGTCTCGTCTATTCCAACTTTCACTTTAGCAAAGTAAAAGACTCATAGCTGAGTGAATATCTTTTTCTGAA
>NC_069479.1:4485335-4567835 GCF_026875155.1 Cherax quadricarinatus
CCCTAAACAGATAACTCGTGGCCTCGATGTATGCACAAGGCTTATTCCTCTAAGAAAAAGGAGGAGTAGATGAAAAAATAGAAAGGACAGGCGCACCCTTTACAGTGCACGGAAAAGAATAACAAGCGGCTAAAAGAGTCACTAATATCTGAAAGGCGTTAGGAGACACTGTCAGAGAAATGCAAGCATCGAACTAAGCTAAAGGAATCTTTTAGGAGAGTCAGGAATCCGCGGGAAGAACTAAAAGCCATAAATGAAATCGAAAGAAACCCAAAGTATTTCTTCTCCTATGCCAAATCAAAGTCGAGAACAACGTCCAGTAATTGGGCCCCCTACTTAAACAAGATGGTCCTACAGCAGATGACCAGCAAGGAAATGATGAGCTACTCAATCCCAATATGACGCAGTTTTTTAGCAACCGCTATCCAGACTGAGAGTCGAAGATCAAAATAATTTTTATGAAGGGCCCAGAATTTTGTTTAACACAAGCCTATCTGATGTTATCATCCTGACGGCCAAATGACTTCGAACAGGCGATAAATACATGCCCATGCACTCTGGTGCCTGCCCCAGCCAAACTCAATGGAACTAACTCCGTGTTCAATCAAGCACTGCAAGAAGCCCCTATACAACGAGCTTTAAACCAACCTATGGAGAGGGAGCATGTGACACCGGGGGTCCGTCCCACAGTTTACTAATAACAATAGACATAGCCCCACTCCACAAAGGGCTGTAAAGCAACAGCAAAGAAACCTACAGACCGATAGCACTACCCATCCCATGTCCATAAATAAATCTTAGGAAAAAGGTCCCTAAGGAAGCAAATCACCACCCATCTAGAAACTCATCAATTACCAACCCAGGGCAACATGGGTTTAGAACAGGTCGCTCCCGGTCTGTCTCAACTATTGGATCACTTACGACAAGGTCCTAGATGCATTCTAGAAGAACAAAAAGAATCAGATGTAATATAATACAAGACTTGGCAAAAGCCTTCGACAAAGTGTGACCATGGCATAATAGAGCACAAAATGCGTGCTAAATGAATAAACGGAAAAGTCGGTCATGGATCTATAATTTCCTCACTAACAGAACACAAAAGAGTAGTCGTCAACAGAGTAAAGTCCGAGCAGCTACGGAGAAAAGCTCTGTTCCACAAGGCACAGTTACTTGCTCCCATCTTGTTCCTCATCCTCATATCTGACATAAGACAAGGATGCCAGCCACAGCACACCGTTTCTCCTTTGCAGATGACACCCGAATCTGCAATGACATGTCCTTCCATTGCAGACACTGCAAGGGTCCAGCGGACATCACCAAATCTTTCAGTGGGCTGCAGAAAACAATATGAAGTCAACGATGAATATGTACAATTATTCAGATAGGCAAACCACGAGGAAATTAAATCTTCAATTCAGAGTACAAAACAAATTCCGGCCACAAAATAGAGCGAAACACAACGTCCAAAGACCTGGGAGAGAACATGTCGGAGAACCTCACCTTCAAGGACCATAACATAGTATCAATCGCATCTGCTAGAAAATGACTGGATGAAATGAGACCTTCAAAACTAGGGATGCCAAGCCCATGATGACACACTCTTCAGGTCACTTTGTTCTATCTAGGCTGGAATATTGCTGCACACTAACACACCTTCAAGGCAGTGAAAATTGCTGCACCTAGAAAATGTACAGAGAACCTTCACGGCGCGCATAGCGGGATAAAACTACCTCAGTTACTGGGAGCACTTGAGTTCCTGAACCCTGTATTCCCTGAATGCAGGCGGAGAGATACATGAGACTATATAATACACCTGGAAAATCCTAGAGGGGCTTAGTACCGAACTTGGCACACGAAAATCACTCACACGAAACAAAAGACTTGGCAGACGCTGCCAAATCCCCCCAAGAAAAGCAGGGTTCACTAGCACGTAAGAGACATACAATAAGTGTCATGGGCCCGAGACTGTTCAACTGCCTCCCAGCATACATAAGGGGGATAACTCAACAACCCCTGGCAGTCTTCAAGATGGCACTGGACAAGCCCCTACAAGTCCGTTTACCTGACCAGCCGGGCTGTGCTCGTACGGTAGGCTTGCGTGCACCAACATAACAGCCTGGTTATATCAGGCTCTGATCCACCAGGAGCCTGGTCACAGACCGGGCCGGCGGGGCGATGACCCCCGGAAACTCTCTCCAGGTAAACTCCCAGGCACCACAAGAATGGATGACTCACACCCTCAAACCAAAGTATTTCATATCCGGCTTCCCATCAAACCGTATAAAAGAATTATCCGCCAGAGTCGGAAACACGTGCTGCTAAGAAAGAGATGAATGATGTCCCCTCCTGTTAAGGCCTGCGGGCACAGAAGGATTAGACTAAGCGACCCAGAGAATGCGGGGGAATTTTGTGACCTGATATTCAGGAAAGAGCGAACGTCCACAGTGACGAAGCTGGTGCATAAAGTCGACTGCAGAAAATCCCATTTAAACTGGTGTTTTTGGGCACAGGTCCCTTACCCCTTATGTACCTCTGTTTAATCATTTGACTACCGTCCAGAGGATAGATGAGGTGCATAATATAGGATATGAAACTAACTAAAGCGGGTGCGGTTCTTAAGGGCCACCAGGGTGTGAGCCTGACTTCTAGATGGAGTTTATGAGTTTCTACCCCTCCAAGGAGTTTCCTTGATGTTTGGTGAGGGCTCTGTTAGGGAATTGATCTGTGCGCCAGACCCAAAAAGTAAGCCTGAATGCCTTTCCCATTCCCCCCCCCCCCAGGCGCTGTATAAACCTCCGGTTTAGCGCTTCCCCCTTGATTGAATAATAATAATATAATAATAATAACTAATAATAAAATAGTTTTTCTAACAGCTTACGCCGTATCGAGCCGTCATTCAATTAAAATAAAAATAATAATAATAATAAAAAAAATAATAATAATAATATAATTTTATTTCTACAAGTAAATTACAAGGTATATAGGCGCTAAGATTCGACTCTTTCGGATTTTCAAACCCCCGGAGGTTTCGCCACCCAGAATAACCCAAGAAAGTCAGTGCGTCATCGAGGACAGTCTAACTTGTTATTCTTGACACTTGTTTAATACAACTTAATCTACAGTTCACACATCACTACACACACATATAAGTTAAAACAACATAAATATAGTATTAGAAGATGACAAGATGTTAATGCTCTAGTTTTATACATGTGAAGATTTTTAACTATCCAATTTGCTTTTTCAAAAGATTGCGAAATTACATCAAATAATTCTATGGTCGACAATAATATAATAAAATCATATTTCACAAAACCTTGTTTTTGAAAATAATTTGAATATACTTTCGATTTATTTAAATTGGATTCATTTACATTAATAAAATATGGGAAAATTTAAATACATGACAAATTTTGTAGAATGTAAGCTGTATTTCACGAATCACTGACGTACCTACCTACATCATTATTAAAGTCAGGTGTTGTGTGGGGCGGAGGGCAACCGAGTGTAGCCTCGTCCATATAAGTTTTCCTGTTAACCTTTTGTTTTTGTAAGGCCCTTGATAATGTGGAAGTCACGAAAGCGCTTGGAATTTCACTAATATTTCATTATATTATTATATATCATATAAAATATAATATAATATATAATAATATATATATATAATATAAATTATATAAATAAATATATATATATATATTCTAATAGTTTAGTTAGAGGAACAAAGACTGACAATGACCTTCACAATCATTTGTCTATTGTTCACCTGATACGGTAAAAATATCAGCAATATTAATAGTAACATTGCAGTGATCGGCAGACCCACCATAACCTCACATGTTCGTTGTAGGTTTTTAAAGTTTCACAGCTCCTGTCCCGGTGTGGGGTCATGTGCAGGGAGGGCTGGAGGGGCGCCCTCCACATGGTAACAGGGGTGAATAATATCAGCAGACAATGGTGTGTGTTATTATTAATATACATAACATAATTATAATGATCAATGATAAGTACAGACGTCCCCAGGATGAGGTTCCCGTCGTGCGGCTCCAAAATTATTTTTTATAGAAGGATTTTTAGGGAAATAGGGATGGTTATCTCTCAGAAGGTGGTCTTAGGATGGATATCTACTCAGAAGTGGTCTTAGGATGGTTATCTACTTAAGGTGGTCTTAGATCGTTATCTACTCACAAGGTGGCTAGGGATGGTTATCTTACTCATAATGGTCTTAGGGATGGTTTATCTACTTGGAAGGTGGTCTTAGGATGGTTATCCTACACAGAAGGTGGGTCTTAAGGGTGGATTTATCATACTCAGAAGGTGGTCTTAGGGATGGTTATCTACTCAAAGGTGGTCTTAGGGAGGGTTACTACTCAAAGGTGGCTTAGGGATTGTTATCACACAGAAGGTGTCTTTAGGGATGGTTATCTACTCAGAAGGTGGTCGTTGGGATGGTTATCTACTCAGAAGATGGTCTTAGGGATGGTTATCTACTCAGAAGTGGTCTTCGGGAGGGTATCTATTGGAAGGTGGTCTTGGGGATGGTTATCAAATCAGAAGGTGTCTTAAGGGACGATATCTAACTCAGAAGGTGTCATGGGGATGTTAACAACTCAGGTGGTCTGTGGAAGTTATCAACTCAGAGGTGGGTTATCTACTTGAAAGGGATGAGGGTTTGAGACAATTTTTGCAGACAAACACAAGGATTTTTACCAGATTTAGTTGGTTATTAAAGAGTACAAAGGCACGAATACACTAGGTCTTAATGCTGCACGTAACTTCTCACAAAAAAACTATAATCCTAAAATAGGATTTAATCCCTAAATTAAGAATTAAGTAAATATTTAATCTTCTATAGGCCTACCAGGCCACGTCTACAAGGCGTGGCCTGTAGGCAAACGATCTCGCTTCCCACACAGTGTCCGTGCTCGATCCCCGGCTAGGGTGGTACATTGGTGTAATTACCTACTCCTCAGCTGTCCCTGTTCCCATTAGTAGCTGCATAACCTTTTGTGGTATAGCGCTTCTTTCTGATATAATAAAATATTTCACCTATAGTAAGTAGGTGCCTGGTATTAGTCGCTGGTGTGGATCGCATCCCGGGGACCAGATTTACGACCCACTGGAACTAAGGACTGTCATTTCCTTCGATGACTCACATGACTTCTACGTTATCCTGGGCGCTAACCCGCTGGGGTTTAAATCTTACTCTCATCCTTTTTCACACTATATATAGACCGAGAAAACAAATGTATTCATATGATAGAATAGGAACTACGATCACATGAAATTAGATCATCAAGTATGCCATCAAAATAACGATTTTCACGTTGACTTTATTTCGAATATAGACATATAGGCCAAACATATTTACTAAGATGGTAAGCTATGGAATTAAGAGTTATAGTAGTATTAGTCTCCGTGTTTGGAAGCAAGAGTATCATCATCCTTCAGACATCAGACTCTGTCTTTGAATTTGTAAATAAACATAAATATCACTTGTTCTGTCAGCATTACCTGTCATTCCTCGTGAGCATCTCACTACCTACTGGGCCTTATGGCCCATAACCTAGGTTAGGTTACCCCTCAAGGAAGTTTTCATGATGTTGGTGAGGGCTCTTGATTTAGGGAATTAGATATGTGCTCCAGTTCCCAGAATTAACCTGAAATGCCTTCCACATCCCCCCCCCCCAGGCGCTGTATAATCCTCCGGGTTTAGCGCTTTCCCCCCTCTTGATTATAAAAATATAATAATAATAAAAGGTTAGGTTAGGTAAGGTGTCAGAAACAGACAAGTGTTTCCTACGAAGATCTTAGTCCATATGATGACCCCAGCTTTAAGCTTTTTATCATCTGAACGGCCCATTCCGCTACTTACCGGTTCACCCTTTTTAAATTTTAACGGTTATAAGTTTAAATCATTCTATTATAGTTTAGATTTATACATAAGAATTGAACAACTGATCTTTCACCATTATGAGCTTGGGTAGACAAAAGAAAATTAGGAGAGCTGAATTTACCCCCTACGCTCCCCACCCTCATCCTGGCTACCCATTGTCCCCATCATCTTTCACCAGACCGCCGTATCCCACCAGGCAGTGCCCTAAAATGAAAAAGAAAAGTTCCCTTTAACTTTAATATGCATAAATGAGAAGGTGTTATTACCCCATGCTCCGGCATTTAGTCGCCTCTTACAAACACGCATGCTTACGGAGGAAGAATCTGATTCCACTTTCCCATGAATAAGAGGAAAAAAACAAGAACCAAACTATCAAGAGATTGAAGGGTGACAACCCAAAGGGGTTTTATTATATATGCTTGTACATGTATTGTAGTTTGACCTAAGGTGTAGGAAGAAGTAGCACGACGTACCTGAAATCTGCATGTTTATGAGGCAGAAAAAAACACCAGCAATCCTACCCATCATATAAAACAATTACAGGCTCCAATATCACCACAAAATCGTAATAACAGGGTCACAAACAAATGTTAACGCAACCGCCTGTGTTCTAGCGCTTCACCCGCCCGGTTCAATCCTCACCTACGTGTACTTATCATCACACCTTTGATCTGTGATTATCCACAACAACTGCACCCATGATATTATTTCTTCAGATTCTTTTCATGGCATAAATTTTTTGTAATATCTGTGTACCTTATATGATATAATTGTGATGTTCAGGACTTTGAGTAGACTCAACGATCACAGAAGTATGTAAAAAGTTTACCGGATAATAATAAATATAGGAAAGAAAATTTGAGATCATTATTTTTTGAACACTAAATAGGCCAATTGAAAATAAACGAGAAAAAGGACCAGAAAGTATATTGAGAGGTTCGAGTGGGGTGGGTTGGGTGGATGGTAGTTGTTAAGTGGGTGGATTGGGCTGCAGGGTGGTGGAGTGGGCTGCAGTGGTGGACTGGGTGCATGGGGGTGGAGTGGGCTGCCAGGGTGGGTGGGGGTGGAGTGGGCTGCAGGGTGGGTGGTGAGTGGCTGCAGGTGGGTGGGTGGAGTGGCTTCAAGGATGGGTTGTGGCTGCAGATGGTGGGGGAGGGCTGCAGGGTGGTGGAGTGGGTGCAGGGTGGGTGGTGGAGTGGGCTGGAGGGTGGTAGGTTGGTTTGGCTGGAGGGTGGATGTTAGACTGGGCATTGATGGTGGGTGAGAGTGGGCTGCAGGGGTGGTTTGGGTGACCCAGGGTGGTGGGGTGGGGGATGAGTGATTATATAACTGTGATGATGTTGCTTGTCAAGTAGGAACAGTAGTTGAAGGTGGGGGCCTACTGTCCTCTTTCACCACAGGACCACTCCCTCAAGACACCTAGTGCTGGAGCAGAATATTTACACAGAACCATTACACACATGACTTTACTATGGCACACTTGTAAACCCTGACTCACCAGTCAGCGTAGAAATGACAAGTGTTTAAGGCTAGACAGATTTTGACTGTGATGGACATCCGGTGAATGACATAATCAAACCTACTTCAGTTTGAATTTTTTCCAGCCAATGAAGAATTCTTCTCCCAAAATTGTTTTTGCATTGACAGTCTTGAAGGTGTTGTTAGCGACAGTTGGTTCAGGAGGGACCATCTTGTGCATCGGGTGAAGTGTACTCGCATCTTTGTGGTTTCAGGGGTCGATTCACAGCTTCTGTGTGTTTGTTCATACGGAGTGGATATGCAGTGCTAATACGTCGGTGTTATCCTAAGCCACAGTCAGAATACTGCCGAATTTGATCTCCACTCTGTGGGCCCAACCATTAACTCAAATAAACCATATGCTATCATACATAATTTAGTCCCCCAAAATTTGAATTTCTTCCATTTCAATATATTCCCCGAGAGTTCTAACAATTTCTAGGAAATATTCACCACACTAGATGTACCAAACAAAATCAATTTCTATTGAGACTAATTACAATTAGCTTCACAAAAAATATTATAAATCCATATGACAGTTGCAATAAACATATATGACATTTATCAGGCCACCTATTGGTGAAAGTGATTAATAAAATTACATACGTAGTTGTAACATTACCTAGGATAACCCAAAAAAAAAGATCAAAGTTATTTTATTTCGAGTGAAGTCTGTGGTAAAAATATATTTCGAGTGGAGTCTGTGGTAAAAATATATTTCGAGTGGAGTCTGTGGTAAAAATATGCAGACATAATCTATAATAATGCAAGTTGGTGTATCTTCCACTTGTCAGTCACACCACAAGTAATGTGATTATGTGGAGTGTGTAAGTGTAGTGATTTAAAGCTATCTTCAATAAGACAGTCCCCCCTCCCCCACGCTTCTCTCTACAATTAACAGTACATTAACGTCCAGCATGTGAGGCACTGATGACAACTGACTGTAATCTTAATGGTGCCATACTTACTACTGATAACACTTGTAACACTTGATTCTCTGCTGAAATATTCATTAACCCAGTATAACTACCCCCACTATATATATATTATATATAATATATATATATATATATATATAAATATATATATATATATAATAATATTATAATATATATATAGTTATAATATATAAATATAATATAATATATATATATAATCAATAAGAACACAGTAAACAGGTATATCAGAATATGCAAAAAACAAACCACTGGAAAAAATATAGAAATTCCAAACGCTTTCTGTGACAATTCACATTACATTTGTTTCCTTAAACTAAATTTGATATTTATTCTCTATTCAATAATAATAAAAATTATTTAATAATAATAATAAAGGCTTACATTTATTTCTCTATTTAATACTAACAATAAATGTACTGTCGACTCTGTATAGAAAAAGTGGATTTAAAACAACGACTGGATGCTTAAGTTTATTCCAATGAAATAGACGTGCAACGAAGAGTATTCTACTGGAATTGACAATTATAAATCAATGGGGGATCAGAGATAATTTAACACCCCGATAAGGTTCATAGACGCCCTATCTCAGGCGGGAGCCTCTTTACACATTTAGAGGCCATAACAATAAGCACTGAAACCTACGTTAATCATACAAGTTATCCTATTGTTTTTCCTCCCCATACAAGATCTTGTTGACATTTCTTCAGCCATATTGTCTCAGGGTGTGGGAATATTCATGAAATATTGTGTGTAGAACAAAATTTTTTTTTTCCCTTCCATTCATAGGAAGTTTCTGGTTTAATAAGACTCCATATGAGAGGAGTGGGTTTGAAAATGACCCATAGATATGACGGAGTTTTAAACTGGACTCATATATAAACCTCGGCTTTAAAGTGAATCCGTAGATAAGGCTCGGCTTTAAGTGAACTATAGATTAGACGGAGCTTTAAAAAGTAATCCATAGATACGGCTGGTCTTTAAAATGAACCCGTAGATAGAAGTAGGTTTTAAATTAAACCCATAGATACGGCTGGCGCTAGCAAATGAACCCACACATTGGACTAGGCTTGGAAATCAACTGCGGTAGGCGAACAACTCAGCCTCATACGTTATTATTTTTGTGTGCATGTGGCAGTGGTATTATGGTGAGTTGGTACGAAGAATGAAGAACCAGGGTATAGGAGGGTAGGGAGGCCCAGGGAACAGGAGGGTAGGGAGGACAAGGGTACAGGTGGGTAGGGAGGCCAAGGGTACAGGAGGGTAGGGAGGCCCAGGTAACAGGAGGAAGGGAGGTCCAGGTACAGGAGGAAGGGAGGAAACGGAGGGAAAAAACAAGGGAAAAGGGAAGGGGAGGACCGGGTGGGGAAAAAACGGGGTTTAAAAGGGGAGGGAACCGGGGGAAAAAAAGGCCCCTTTACAAAAGAGGCCCATTTCAAGGGGGGAGGGAATACGGGGGGGGAAAGGGGACCAATTACAAAGGGGAAGGGAAGGCCCCAAGGTTGGGGGGGAAAAACCGGGGAAAGGGGGGGGAAAAACGGGTGGAAAATAAAAAAAGGGGGGGCCCGGAAAAGGGGAAGGGAAAGGGCAGGGGAAAGGGACCAGGGTAAAAAAAGAAAGGGTGGGGATGAACAAGGGGTAAAGGGTAAACCAAAAATAGGGGGTGGGGAGGGACCAAATTGGGAGGGGGGAAGGGTGGGAAACAAAAAAGGGGGGGGGTTAAGGGCCGGGAAGGTAAGGGAGGGACGGAAGGAAAGGGGGTTAGGGGGGTGGGAGCCCGGGGAACCGGAGGGAAAAGGGGGCCTAAAGGGGGTAGGGAAGAGGGTAAGGGGGTGGGGGGGGGGGACCGGGGCGGATTTTTTTTGGGGGCCGGTCTGGTGGGGGCCCCGGGAAAGGGGGGGGGGGCCGGGACCGGGGGGTGGGGGCCCAAGGTTTCGGGAGGGAGGTTTTTGGGAATTGGGGGGGCCTAAAAGGGGGGAAAGGGACCATTCGGGGGGAAAACGGGGTCGGGGGAAGGAGCCCGGGTCGGGGGGGGCCCGGGTCAGGAGGGGGGGACGGTTTTAAAGGGGGTAGGGAGGGGGAGGGGTTTGGGGGGACCAGGGTCAGGGGGGAGGGAGGAACCAGGGAAGGAGTGAGGGCGGACAGGGGGAAAAAAAGGCAGGGGTAGGGAGAAAGGGAAAGGGGGAGGACCGGAAACGGGGGGAAAGGGAGGACCCGGAAAGGGGGAAAGGGAGGACCGGGAAGGGGGGAGGGAGGAAGGGACGGGGAGGGAGGACCGGGGTACAGGAGGGAAAGGACCGGGGACGGGAGGGGGGGACCAGGGTACAGGGGGGAAAGGGAGGACGGGGTACAGGAGGGTAGGGGGGACCAGGGTACAGGGGGAAAGGGGAGGACCAGGGTCCGGGAGGGTAGGAGACCAGGACAGGGGGTAGGGGGACCAGGGGGGGGGGAAGGGAGGACCGGGACGGGAGGGAAGGGGGAAACCGGGGTACGGAGGGGTAGGGGGCCCCAACAGGAAAAAAGGGGCCCAACGGGGGGGGGAAACGGGGAGGGGGAAGGAACCCCAGGTACAGGGGGGTGGGGAGACCAGGGTAAGGGGGAAAGGAGGACAAGGTACAAGGTAAGGGAACGGGTAGGGGAGGGGGGGAAAGGACCAGGTACAGGGGGGGAAGGAGGACAAAGGGAAAGGGGGAAAAGGGAAAGGGGGGAAACCATTCAGGGGGAAAGGGGGGAAAAGGGAAGGGGGGAAAAAACCAAAAAAAGGGAGGGGGGGAGGACCGGGGTAAGGGGGGAAGGGGGGAACCGGGGACAGGGGGGGAGGACCGGAACGGGGGGAAGGTAGGAAAGGGAAGGACCAGGGTAAGGGGAGGGAGGGACCGGGGTACGGGAGGGGGGAGGGCCGGGGGACAAGGGTGGGGAGGCCCGGGGGTAAAAGGGGGGAAGGGGGACCGGGGTACAGGGGGAGGGAGGACCGGGGTACGGGAAAGGTGGGGGAGGACCGGGGTAAGGGGGTGGGGGAGGACCAGGTCAGGAGGAAAAGGGGAGGCCAGGTACAGGAGGGTAGGGGACCGGGGTACAGGGGGGGAGGGAAACCGGTACAGGAGGAAAGGGAAGGGTACAAGGGTTCGGGGTGGGGGAAAGGGGAGGACCAGGTACTTTTAGGGAGGGGAGGACCGGGAAAGGGAGGAAAAGGGGGGGACCATTTTCGGGGAGGGAAAGAGGCCCGGGGTACGGGAGGGTGGGGAAAACCAGGTACAGGAGGGAAAGGGAGGACCAGTAAGGGGGGAAGGGGGACCAGGGTAAAGGAGGGGGGGGAAACCAGGTACAGAGGGTAGGGAGGACCAGGTACGGGAAGGGTAGGGGGGACCAGGTACGGGGGAAAAAAAGGGGGAAGGAGGGACCGGGAACAGGAGGGAAGGGGGGACCGGGGGTAATTAAAGGGAGGGACCTGGAACAGAGGAAGGGAGGCCCAGGTACGGGAGGAAAGGAGGCCGGGGACAGGGGGTAGGGAGAACCAGGACGAGGGAAAGGGGGGACCAGGGTACGGGGGGTGGGGGAGGCCAGGGAAAAGGAGGGAAGGGGACCAGGACAGGAGGGGGGAGGGGTGCGGGGGGAAGGGGGGGTACAGGGGGGGAGGGGGCCGGGGACAGGAAGAGGGGGGAAAACGGTCCCGGAGGAGGAGCCCAGGTACAGGAGGGGGGGAGGACCAGGTACGGGAAAATAGGGAGGCCAGGGACAGGGGAGGGAGGACCAGGGACAAGGGAAGGGGGGGACCAGGGACAAAGGGGTAGGAGACCGGGGTACAGGAGGGAGGGAGCCCCGGGGTTTACGGGGGGGGAGGCCTGTGGGGGAAGGGAACCGGGGGTACAGAGGAAGGGGAGGACCAGGGTAAAGGAGGAAGGGAAAGGGCGGGAAAAACCGGGGTACAGGGGGGAAAAGGGAGGCCCGGGACGAGTAAAGGGGGGGTAGGGAGGACCAGGGTATTTTGGGGGGAAAGGGGAGGCCGGGGTAAGGGGGGGAAGGGAGGGGGGGAAAGGGCCAGGGTACAGGAGGGGGGGAGGACCAGGGGGTGGGGGGGCGGGGTACGGGGGGGGAGGACCAGGGACAGGAGGTAGGGAGACCAGGGTACAGGGGGAAGGGGGAACCGGGGTACGGGGGGGGGAAAAAAGGGGAAGGGGGAAAACCGGGTACAAGGGTGGGAGGACCAGGACGGGGGAAGGAGGACCAGGGTACAGGAGGAAGGGAGGACCGGGGTACAGGGGGAAAGGGGGAAAAAACCGGGGAAAGGGGGGTGGGGAGGACCGGGGTACAGGAAAGGGGTAGGGAAACCGGGTACAGAGGGTAGGAGGACCAGGGACGGGGGGGGAAAAAGGAACCAGGGTACAGGGGGGTGGGGAGACCGGGGACAAAGGTAGGGGACCAGGTACAGGGGGGGGGGGCCATGGGGGGAAACCGGGTACAGGGGTAGGGAGGGGCCAGGGGAGGGGAGGACCGGGGTACGGGAGGGAGGGGGGCCAGGGAAAAGGGGAAGGGAGGCCGGGTAAGGAGGGAGGGAGGCCCCAGGACGGGAAAGGTGGGGAAAAGGACCAGGTACAGGAGGGAGGGAGGACCAGGGTACGGGGGGAGGGGGTAAGGGGAGGAACCGGTACAAAAGAGGGGGACCAGGGTACGGGGGGGGGGAAGGGGGGAACCGGGGGTACAGGGGGTGGGGAAGACCGGGGACGGGGGGAAAGGGGGCCCGGGAACGGGGGGGAAGGGAGGACAGGGACGGGAGGAGGGAGGCCCGGGGTACGGAGGGAAGGGGGACCGGGGTACGGGAGGGTGGGAGGACCGGGGTACAGGAGGGAGGGGGGACCGGGGTACAGGGGGTAGGGGGGACCAGGGTACAGGGGGAGGGGGGCCAGGTCAGAGGAAGGGGACCAGGGTACAGAGGGGGGGAGGACCAGGGTACGGGGTAGGGAGACCAGGACGGGGGGAAGGGGGGACGGGGGGGAAGGAGGGGGAAAAGGGGGGGGGGCCAGGTAAGGGGGGGGGAGGAAAGGGGGAAGGGGGGAGGGGGGCCAGGGTACGGGGGGGGTAGGGAGCCCGGGGCGGGGAAAAAGGGGGGGTACAGGGGAAGGGGGCGGGGTAAGGGGGGAAAGGAACCGGGTACAGGAATAGGGAGACCGGGGACGGGAGGGAAGGGAGGGGGACGGAGGGAAAGGGGGAAAGGGGATGGAGGACCGGGTAAGGAAGTAGGGATGGAACAGGGGGGGGGGTACAAGAAGGTGGGGAGGACCATGGGGAAAAAGGGGAAAGGGGGGGGGGACCAGGGTACAGGGAGGGGGAGGGGGGAAGGGGGGGGAAGGGGTACGAGGGTAGGAGGACCGGGGTACGGGAAAGGGTAGGGGCCCCAGGGTCAGGAGGGTGGGAGACCGGGGTACAGGAAGGTAGGGAAACCAGTACGGGGGGTAGGGAGGCCCGGGGCAGGGAAAACCGGGGAAAGGGGTAGGGGGGGCCCAGGTAAGGAAAGGTATAAGGGACAGGGTAAAAGGGGGTAAGGGGAGGGATGCCCAGGTACGGGAATAGGGAGACCAGGGTACAGGAAGGTGGGGAGGACCGGGGGTACGGGAGGTAGGGAGGCCAGGGTACAGGAAGTAGGGGGGACCGGGAAACGGAATTTTGGGAGGCCCAAGGTACAGGAAAGGGTGGGAGGACCAGGTACAGGTAGGGGGGAGGACCGGGGGACAGGAGGGAAGGGGGGCCCGGGGACAGAGGTAGAGGACCGGGTACAGGAAGGAGAAGGCCAGGTAAAAAAAAGGTGGGGAGGGACCAGGGACGGAGGGTCGGGGGCCCGGGGTACAGGGAAGGGTGGGGGATGAGAGGTTACGGAAGGGTGGGAGGCCCGGGGGTACAGGGGGGGTGGGGAGGACCGGGGTACGGAAGGGGGGGGAGGGACCATGTACAGGAAGGAGGGATGACCAGGTACGGGGAAGGTGGAGACCAGGGTACGGAAGGTAGGGAGGCCCAGGTACAGGAGGGTAGGGGGACCAGGGTACAGGAAGGAGGGAGGCCCGGGGTCGGGAAGGGTAAGGAGGACCGGGTACGGGAAGGGTAGGGGGACCGGGGTACGGAATAGGGGAGGACCGGGTACGGGGAAGGTGGGGAGGACCGGGTACAAAAGGGTGGGGAGGCCCGGGGTACAAAGGGTAGGGGGACCGGGGTACGGGAATTGGGGAGGACCAGGGTACGGGAAAGGGTAGGGAGGCCCGGGGAAAGGGAAGTAGGGAGGCCCAGGTTACAGGAGGGAAGGGGGGCCCGGGGGTCAGGAGGGTGGGGAGGACCAGGGTACGGAAGTGGGAAGGGACCGGGGTACAAAGGGGGGGGCACCAGGTCAGGGGGCGGGAGGACCAGGGTACAGAAGTGGGGAGACCGGGTACAGGAAGGAGGGAGGCCCAGGGTACAGGGGTGGGGAGGACCAGGGTACAGAAGGGTAGGGAGGACCAGTGTACAGGAAGGTAGGGATGACCAGGGTACAGGAAGGAAGGGGGGACCGGGTAAGGAGGGTGGGGAGGCCCGGGGTACGGGAAAGGGTAGGAGGACCGGGGTACGGGGGAAGGGTAAGGAGGACCGGGTACAGGAAGGTAGGGGGACCGGGGTACGGGAGGTAGGGGGGGACCGGGGGTAAAGAAGGTAGGGGGACCGGGGTAAGGAAGGTAGGGGGCCCAGGGTACGGGAAGGGTAGGGAGGACGAGGGTACAGTACAGGAGGGAAGGGGAGAAATGCTGTAGTGGTTTCCGGGGGGTAAAGGTTTTTTTCGGGGGGGGGGAGGGGAACTTGAAAAATGATATAGGAAGCTTTTGTTTACGGAGGGTGGAGAAGGGGTTAATTTGTGACAGTTTGTAGCTAACAAGAAAAAGAGTGTGTGTGTATTGCTTTATCTGGGTATCTGAATTAATCTCCCTTCTGGTCCATGTATGCGTATACATGAGACTAGGAGTAAAAATATTTCGTTAAAATGAATATCCCCTTTGAGCGGGGAAGAGCCAGGGAACGAGTAAAGAAGGAAAAAAGCAAGAAAATTTTATTAACTGTGAAACAGAAAGGAGATAGCCTGGAATATTGTACATGGTAAACTGGCTCTGTCCTCTCCGTTCATTTCGGGGACACTCCAGTGTTTTCACATAGCCCCCACCCCTCCTCCCCCCCGGAACTAAACCCCACCATCCCACACCGACTTTTTCCCCCCCCTCAACACATCCTGTCTCTCTTTCCAGATACACCGGGGCCAGGAACGGGGTCTCGACTCCCCTCGAATACAAGCTCATGATAAAACACCTGGGTTCTTTTCCACAACATCGGAGTCACTGTCACCCCAGAAGACACACAAACAGAGATCTCGTTTTTTCCTCTAAGAATACTGTCGGGTTTGTCAGCACCCCATGAACGTCAATAAGCAACTTGACTGGGTTGATGTGCGTTTCACAATGAAGCCCATAACAAGATTACCTGCTTTTGAATATACCAGCAACACTGTTTTGACCTCCAGTACACCCTGGTCATCCTTGTAACCTTCAACACGCACACTACCGTCACTTACCGTCACCCCCCCACCATGACCAGACACGACCCTCCTGCAGGAATCATGGACTACAACAGTGTTCACGACCACAAGAACCAGTCACATACAGACCCTTCACAGAGTAAGCATTATCTACCATTTATTAAATTTATATATATATATATATATATATATATATATATATATATATATATATATATATATAATGAGAAATGTTTGTAGTGTATACTAGGCAAGTCATATGGAAGAATTCCTATTGTGTTATCGGACAGATGTAAATTAGTATTACAGAGAAGTAATGTGGCTTATGGAAGGAGAGAGGAAAAAGTGGAACAATATTTGAGCTAAAATATATATACAAAAAATATCTCTAAAAATAAATACGTATAAACTATTTATATAACGTTTGGCTTGTGTTGCAGGATTGTTCAAGTTGGATCAGACTTGAACAATCCTGCTGCTTCTAGTATGTATCAATTTCTCGGTATTTCCATAGCATCTATTATTTCAGTTAGGCTATGCTTGTTGTACTGATGGACTGGGGAAAGACATAGGCTAAGGAAGATACGGAACCGATGTGACTAGTATTGCAAATATATGGAATACGTGGTAGGTCGTTGAAAACTATGAGCCATTTATAAGAGTAGAACGAGGCTCAGGTCAGGGCGGGTAGGAGAGAAGGGAAAGAAAAATTTGTTGAGGAGAGGTGCAGCCTAATAAGGTAACTGATATAAATTGGGAGTTGACATCTCAGTTGCTCTTCGCTGATGACAGTTTTTTTAAATAAATAACAAAAAGGCACAATACCGTGACTGGAACAATACACAAATAACCCGCACATAAAAGAGAGAAGCTTACGACGACGTGTGACTTTGTCAATGGTCCAAGTCGGACCGAAACGTCGTCGTAAGCTTCTCTCTTTTATGTGCGGGTTATTTGTGTATGGACAGTTTTTTACAAGCTTTAGATAAGAAATTGTAAAAAAAATGATGAAAGAATTTGGAAATTGGTGAACAGAAAGTTGAAAATGAATACAGAAAAAACCATGGTGATGAGAACAGGAAGACGTATGGAGAATAAAAGATCGGAAATCAAAATATATTTTAATATAAGTGGATGTGTGTCCAGATGGTTCTATGAAAACTGAACTGAATCAGAGAGAGATACGAAAAATAAAATAGCAGGAGTGACAAGGATTCTATTTAAAAAAAAAAAAACTTTTTTCGATAGATGGGAAAGTAGAATATTATTAACAGTTTTTATGGTTGTTAGATTTGGGGATTCAATGTTACGTAAAGGTGCACAAGAAAATATATATAAATTAGACCGTGAGGTGGTGTGAAATATAATTCAGGGAGTTGAAAGGGATTGTTGAGATTGTTTGTTTAGAAAAGATAAAGCAAGGTAGGGTTGATTAAGAGGGTAGGTAAATCTGGAGTGGAGGGTAGATGTGCGAAAATGGCTGGAAGGTGTGACGGTTTTTAAGTTGTAAAGGTTTGAGTATCCAGCAGTACATGTGAACGTTTTAAATAGGAGTGAGTGGTTCTTGAGATTTGATGTGCTGTTGGAGTGTTAGCAGGTGGCAAATACAGGAGAGACTAAATGATGTGTGTGCAGGTTGTGGGGTGCGAGACAGCAATGAGAAGACCCCCATACTACACACTGGGGATAAAACCCCCTGTCGTATGGTAGCAACGGTGATGTGAACCACTACGACTATCACACCCTGCCCTACCACACTGCCTCTACCACAATTACCACAACCACCACAGCTACCAGATTCTGGATCCTCACCGTCTTTTCTGTCCTGTCTTGGGTGCAGGTGAGACACTTCTTTCACATTTTATATACAGTATAATCAAATTAATTAGCGAAATAGTATATGTATTCTCCGTTTCCTTGGATCAAATCTCATTGCCTTTCATTCTCCTGGCAATGTATGCCCCCTACGGGTTTAGCATTTAGGAGTATTGTAGACTGTGAGAGATGTAGCTGAAGGCTACGAGAAAATGTTGGTTAATAATGATAAAGATTGCTATAGCAAGGTCACACCATTGTTGTCGATGTTATTGTGGTTGATGTTGTGGTTGTTGATGATAATGATGTTATGGTTCTTGATGTCGTGGTTGTTGATGTTGTTGATGTTAATGTTGCTGATGATGATGTTGTTGTGTTTGTTGTTGTTGATGTCATATTTTTGCCACACTTTCTGTTACTTGTATTAATACTGCCACTCGTATCTCATTTATTATGAAACTACCACTACTACCACCACTACTACTACTATCACCACCACCACAACAATCACCAAGACCACCACCACAACAGCTACCAATACCATTACAGTCACTACCACCACTACAATCACCATCACCCCAACAGTCACTAAGACCACCACATTAACAATTGCCAGCACCACCACCACAATAATCACCACCACCACCACTAACAGTCTCACTACCTGCAGGGGGTACAGTGGAACACATGGGGCCCCATCAGTGAGAGTATGGGGGCGGCGTTCCCTGGATGGGGGTCATCAACAGTGGCCATGATGGCCAACTGGGGAACCATAATGTTTGTGGTGTTCGTGTTTCCCATGTGCTGGGCCACTCAACGCTATGGCCTGCGCAAGGTGGTGTTAGCTAGCACTGCGCTCATCTTCCTTGGAACAGCCATACGCTGTGTCACTACAGCCGGTCCAGTCTTCACTATGTAAGTTTTTGTTTTTTTCCGCCTATTACTGGTTTATTTTCGTTTTTTTTTCTGTTTTCGTTTCCCGTTTTCCATTTTGTGATTTCTCTGTTTAACTTGTTAATTGCCTTCAGCCGCTTTTCCCTGTAACCTCTTGTCTTGCCGTTTTTCCTTTTAGCCTGTTGTCTTGCCGTTTTTTCTTGTAGCCTGTTGTCTTGGCGCTTTTTCCCTCCTAACCCGTTGTCTTGCCGTCTTTTTCCTGTAGCCCGTTATCTTGCCGTTTTCCCTGTAGCCTGCTGTCTTGCTGTTTTTCCCTGTAGCCCGTTATTTTGCCTTTTCCCTGTATATTTCTATAGCCTGCTGTCCTGTCGTCTTTTCCTTGTACATTACTGTATTGCCGTTTTTCCCCAATGGAAATAAATCACTCTGATTTTTTTGGGTTATCCCAGGTTCTCTACACATATGCTGCTGTGTATGAAAATCTATGTAAATGCATCAGTGTATACTTGAATAAACTAACTAGTCTTGCCGTTTTCCCCTGTAACCTGTCGTCTTACCATGTTTTCCCTGTAACCTGTCGTCTTGCCGTTTTTCCCTGTAACCTGTCGTCTTGCCATGTTTTCCCTGTAGCTTGTCATCTTCTCGCTTTCTTTTTGACAATGTCACCTTCCTGTTTCCTCCCTGTGAACCAACTATTGGTCATCGCCTCTTCTTGTTCCCTGAGAAGAACATAGCTAAAGGAAGGTGAGTAGCCTGGGTCAGTGGCCTCAAGACTGTAAGGTAAGACGCTTATCTCTGGGCTCTGGGGATGATAGCAGCGGCGACTTACGTGTTGTGACGGATGTACAGTGACGCCAGTGAGGTGGGTCAGTAAGTGGTTTATTAGGCGTCAGGAGACACTCTCCTATCTGAGAGTCAAATGACATTACAGAAGACAGAAACGGAAAGAGAGGCTATCTTTACAGGAAAAGATGTTTTTATTGTCTAGACTCGCAGGGGTCTCCAAACTGCGGCCCACCACAAGATTTTATGCGGCCCACAGCAGCTTGAAATACTTATAAACAGTAAAACTAATTAAACCCTTATTTTCAGTCACTTAAAGTTAAGGATTTTGTTGCTTGTAACAATTTATATGTCAAAATTTGTTGAAATTATAGTTGTAATCTTTTCATTTTCCAGATATACCTTTCAGTTATGGAAAGAAAAGAAGAGCGAAGAGTGCCGCCAGTTTCGTGAAGACTGGGGCGTAAAGTAGTTGTTTGTAGCAGCAGGTGATAAAACCTGGTGTGTCGTATACCACGAAACTTGCAGTTTTAAAAGAGTATAACATAAACCAAGATATGGAAATAAATGGTATAAAATACCGACACAATGGCAATATAAACACAAATGCAGTATAATGTGATCCTTTATTGACTACGTTTCGCCCACACAGTGGGCTTTTTCAAGTCACAAACAGAACTACCTGGGGTGGAAGGAACGCGAGTATTTATAGTCCGGCTGAGGTCAGGTGAAGAATGCTGCATCTGATGATGTACCGAGTTGGGTTGTAGAGTCTAAAACTTGGGTAGCTTGGAAAGGAGACTGGACAAGTTTGTGAGCAGACCTTCTACAGTGTTCTTATGTGGGATAGCGATGAAGAAGTTTCTTGGCAAGTGGTTCAGCTATGTTATAGAAGCCACTATTCTGGTTGAAGTTGTCGGATATAGAAATAAGTGATGATTCCAGGATTCTTCGGTATTGGGTGTTGTCTTCTGTGGCGATAAGTCTTGAGTTCCTGTAGTTTATCAAGTGGTTGTGTGAATTACGGTGTTGTACGCAGGCATTCCTTGTGTCGTCAGACCTGCTTGCGTATTGGTGTTCTGAAATACGTGTTTGGAGGTCCCTTGATGTTTCGCCCACGTATAACTTGTTGCAGTCATTACAAGAGATTATGTATACCCCTGCAAGGATGGAGGCTTGTCCTGCCTACTACTGGTGATGTCCTGATGGTCGTGGTTGTGGAGGTAGATACTTGGAATGATGTTTTGGCAAAGATGTTGGAAAATGTTTGGCAATGGAGTTGGTGGGAAGGGACTATGTATCTCTTCTCGGCAGTGTCTTCTCTGGGTGTGTTAAAAGATGTTTAGTGCTCGCCGTCTGCAGTCTCTGATGAAGTGACGAGGATAGTGGAGTTTGGAAAATACCTGTTCAATTATAGTGCATTCTTCCTCAAGGAACTCTTTGCTGCAGATTCTGAGTGCACGCAGGAAGAAGCCTATAATTACCCACGTTTGGTTTTGGTGTCGTGGTGAGATTTAGAAGTGGAGAAGATCGTTTTGGTTGGTGGGTTTTCGATAGACTTTAAAACGAAGTTCGTGTCAGCTTTGCAGAGTAGAACATCAAGGAAAGGAAGAGTGTTGTCGACCTCTTCTTCAAGTGTGAACTGGATTGAAGGCTCGACCTGGTTGAGCTTGTCTTGGAGAGCTTGAACGTTGAAGCGTTTAGGAGTTATGAGGAGAATGTCGTCAACATAACGGAGCCAGGACAGACGAAGGAATAATGGTGGAGAAACGTTCGGCTTCTAAAAGTTTCCCTGTATAGGTTCGCTAGGACTGCACTGAGTGGCGAACCCAAAGGGGAGTCCAAAAGTCTGCTGAAAGAGGTTTATTTTCAAAAGAGAAACACGTAAAGCCAACACATATTTCAACCAGTCGATGAAGTCGCTGGCTGGAATGGGAAGATCAAGTGAATCGTCAATTTCTTGCGCAAGAGATCGATGGCTTGTTTAGTAGGGACTTTAGTGAATAGGGAAGTCACGTCAAGGCTGGAAAGTTTCTTGTTCCTGATGTTGATGTTGCGAATGCGATTGAGAAGAAACACCTGAGTGTTTGAGATGTGCTGGACTGATAGTGCCCCAAAAGTTTCGAGAGGTGTTTGGGGAGAATTCCTGAGAGCTTTTGGGAGCACTGCCTATTCCCGAGGATATGGCCTCAGTGGGATACCAGGTTGTGAGTCTTTGGCAGGCCGTACATTCTGGCAGGTCTGGGGTTTTCTGGGCATGGTGTGCAGAAGTTTCTTCCCTTGTTCTGAGCTCCTCAGAATGCGGCGAGTCCTTTGAAGAAAAGTTTTAGTAAGGTTGTCCACTTGGTGGACAAACCTCTCACAACTAACCAAGTGGACAACCTTACTAAAACTTTTCTTCAAAGGACTCGCCGCATTCTGAGGAGCTCAGAACAAGGGAAGAAACTTCTGCACACCATCCCCAGAACCCAGCCCTGCCAGAATGTACGGCCTCCCAAAAAGACTCAAAAGCCTGGTACCCCAAATGGGGCCCATATCCTCGGGAATAGGCAGTGCTCCCCACAAGCCTTCAGGAATTCTCGCCAAACACCTCTCGAAACTCTTGGGCACTATCAGTCCAGCACATCTCAAACACTCAGGTGATCTTCTCAATCGCATTCGCAACTTCAACATCAGGAACAAGAAACTTTCCAGCCTTGACGTGACTTCCTATTCACTAAAGTACCTACTAAACAAGCCATCGATCTCTTGCGCAAGAAAATTGACGATTCACTTGATCTCCCATTCCAGCCAGCGACTTCATCGACCTGGTTGAATATGTGTTGGCTTTACGTGTTCTCTTTTGAAAATCACCTCTTTTAGCAGGGCTTTTGGACTACCCCTGGGGTTTGCCACTCAGTGCAGTTCCCAGCGAACCTATACATGGAACATCTAGAAACCGAACGTTTCTCCACCATATTCCTTCGTCTGTCACCTGGGTCCGTTATGTTTACGACATTCTCCCATAACTCCTAAACGCTTCAACGTTAAAGCTCTCCAAGACAAGCTCAACCAGGTCGACCTTCAATCCGGGTTCAACTTGAAGAAGGGGGTCGACAACACTCTTCCTTTCCTTGATGTTCACTTGCCAAAGCGGGACCACAAACTTGTTTTAAAGTCTATCAAAACCCCCACCAACCAAAACGATCTTCTCCACTTCACTCTCACCACGACCCCAAAAACCAAACGTGGTGTAATTATGGTTTTTCCTGCGTGCATCAGAATTGCAGCAAAAAGTTCCTTGAGGAAAAATTGCACTATAATTAAAACAGGTTTTTTCCCAAAAACCCCCATTTATCCTCGTCACTTAATAAGGGGGACGGGCAGACGGCAGCACTAAACATTTTTCAACAAACCCAGAGAAGGCCCTGCCGAGAAAAAGAAAACCTATTCCTTCCCACCAAACTCCATTCCCAAAACTGTTTCCAAATTTTTTCCCAAAACATCTTTCCAAGTTTTCTACCCCCACAACCACGCCCATAAAGGGAAACTTTCCACCAGTGGGTGGGGCGGACAAGCCCCATCCTCTGAAGGGGTATACATAATCCCTTGTAAGGACGCAAAAAGTTATACGTGGGCAAAACTTTAAAGGGACCCAAAAACAGTTATTTCAAAACCCCAAATTACCAAGCAGGTCTGAGGGACAAAAGGAATGCCTGCGTCCAACACCGTAATTAAAACCAAAACCCACTTGATAAAACTACAGGAACTAAAAATTTTCGCCACAGAAGAAAACACCCAATCCCCGAAGAACCCGGGGAATCACACTTATTTTCTTTATCGAAAAACTTCCCAAACCAGAATAGTGGCTTTAAAACATAGCAAAAAAACCCCCTTGCAAAAAACTTCTTCATCGCTTTCCCAAAAAGAACACTTTTAGAAGGTTGCTAAAAAAAATTGTCATTTCCTTTCCAAATCCCAAAGTTTTAGACTCTAAAAACCCCAAACTCGGAAATTTCATCAGATCCCAGCATTCTTCCCTGACCTCAGCGGACTATAAATTTATTTCGCTTTCCCTTCCCCCCGGGTTTTAGTTCTTTTTGGGGAAATTTAAAAAAAAAGCCCACTGTGTGGGCGAAACGAAAGTCAAAAAAGGATACATTATACTGCTTTGTGTTTATTTTCCCAAATAAACCAAGATTTTTCCCCATTTCCGGGGAAACAGCTTTGGGAAAAAAAAAATCAAATCAAAAAGGTTATTTTTCCCAAAAAGGTTTTAAACCACAAAAAGGGGCCCTGATAATGAAGCTTGATCCAGAGCCAGTTAAAAAGTAGTTATGCGTTAGCCGTAAGAGGAAACCCCCTTTTATGATAGAAAATTGATTTAAAGAGTCATGATGGGAAGAGGGGAGGTTATCCCCGGAAAAAAAGAAAATCTCTTAAAAAACCCTCAGTCTTCTACGAACGCTGTTGATTGTAGAAGGGGAAGGTAGGGGAAGCAATTTTTCCCCCCAAATTACAAACAGAGCCCTTTAAATTTTTACATTTTAAATCTTCTCACGTTTGAGGGAATGATGTGACGCATAACAACTCTTGCTATTGATCCGTGCGTTGATCATGATTTTAAAAGTCACAAAAGGAATTTAGATAAATTGTAAAAGTTTTGCACGGCACCAGAAAAGATATGTCCAAAGACGTGCAAAAAAAATTTTTTTGAGAAAAAAATATAATATTTTCCCCTTTGTATATTTTACGCAAAATTCTTGGTGTATTATATATATTATATATTTTTATTTATATATAAAATTATATATATATATATATATATATATATATTTATTTATAATATTTATATATATATATTATATATTTTAACCCCTATTTTAGGGATTACAGTTTTTGTTGGTGGTGAACGGTTGGGTGGGGTTTGGTTCCCGGGGGGTTTTTAAAAGTCTATCTACTACATTGGGGTCATTAAGGGTTTGCAGGAAACTTCCCACCAGACGGGGAATTTTTCCCTTTTCCCTGAAACAGGGTTTAAAGCTTTCAGCATTTTATTTTAGAGAAAATTATTTTACCCCACGGTGTATATTCCCCCAAGGTGTATATCCTCCCGGTGTTTTAAAACCTCACGGGTATTTCCCCCAGGGTTGTAAAACCCCCAAACGGGGGTTTTCCCTCCGGTGTATATCCCCCACGGTGTAAAATCCCTCACTGTGTAATCCCCCCACGGTGTTTACCTCCGGTGTATTTTCCCTACGGTTTTATATTCCTCACGGGGTATATACCTCATTTGGTATAAAAATTCACGGTTTTATATACTTCACGGTGTTTTTAATCACGGTGTATTTTACCTCACGGTGTATTCCCTACGGTGTATATACCCCCACGGTGTTTTTACCCCACGGGGTTTAAAACCCCCGGTGTATATACCTCCCGGTGAAATTTTCCCCCACGGTGTATTTACCTCACGGGTTTTATACCCCACGGTGTTTTTTTCCTCAGGTGTACATCCCCTCACGGTGTATTTCCCCCCACGGTGTATATCCCTCATGGTGTATTACCCCACGGTGAATATCCCCACGGTGTAATAACCCACGGTGTATATACCTCAGGGGGACTTTCCTCCCGGTGTTATACCTACGGTGTATTTTACCTCACGGTGTTTATACCCCACGGTGTATTTACCTCACGGTGTAAAAAACCTACGGGGGTTTATACCCCCGGGTGTATAACCCCCCGGGTTTGAAATAAAATTCCGGTGTTTTTTACCCCACGGTGTATATCCCTACGGTTTACTTTCCCTCAGGTTGTATATACCTCCGGTGTATTTCCCTCACGGTGTTTATACCCCAGGTGATATCCCCCCAGGGTTTTTATTTACCCACGGTGTATAACCTCACGGGGGATATACCTCACGGTGTATATCCCTCACGGTGTATAAAACCCCACGGGTATATACCCCACGGTGTTATACCTCACGGTGTATTTACCCCACGGTGTTTTATCCCTCACTGTGTATATCCCCCCGGTTTGTATTATACCTCGGGGTTGTTTTACCTCAGGGTTTTTTTTAAAACCTAAACGGTGTATATACTTCACGGTGTATATACTTCACGGTGTAAAACCTCCGGGGTATATACCTCAGGGTATTTCCCCACGGTGTATTTTTCCCCCCACGGGGTTTTTCCCTCACGGGGTACATACCCCCGGGGTGTATTACCTCCGGTGTATATCCCCTCACGGGGTTTTATCCCCTAAAACGGTGTATTTTACCCCACGGGGGATTTTCCCCACGGTGTTTTTTCCTCACGGTGTATTTACCTCACGGTTTTTTATACCTAAACGGGGGTATTTTACCCCACGGTGTAAATACCTCCGGTGTATTTTCTCACGGGGGATATCCCTACGGTGTATATACTCCCCCCCCGGTGAAATTATACCCCCGGTGTATATCCCCCACGGTGTATTTACCTCACGGTGTACATACCTCCGGTTTTTTTAACCTCACGGTGTATTTTCCCTCACGGTGTTTTTTTCCCCCACGGTGTTATCCCTCACGGTGTACATACCCCCACGGTGTATTTACCTCACGGTGTATATCCCCCACCGGTGTTATACCTCACGGTGTACTACCTACGGGTATATACCTCCGGTTAAAACCCTCCGGTGTAAAAACCCCCACGGGTATAAAACCTTTCACGGTGTATATCCCCACGGTGTATATCCCCCACGGTGTTATCCCTTTCCGGTGTATATACCTCACGGTGTTTATCCCTCACGGTTTATTTTACCCCCGGTGTATATACCCCAGGGGTGTATTTACCTCACGGTTTTCCTACCTCACGGTGAAATATACCTCACGGTGTATATCCCCCACAGTTTTTAATACCTCACGGTGTAATACCTCCGGGTTATCCCTCTCGGTGTATATACCCCACGGTGTATAAAAACCACGGTGTATTTTCCTCAGGTTTGTAAATACCCCGGTGTTATAACCTCACGGTGTTTTCCCCCAACGGTGTATTTTACCCCAGGTGTATATACCTAAAGGTGTATATACCCTGGTGTATATCCCTCCGGGGGTATATACCCCAGGGGTGTAAAACCCCCACGGTTGTATTTACCTCACGGTGTACATTCCTTACGGTGTATAAAACCCCCCGGGTGTATATACCTCAGGTGTTTTTAACCCCGGTGTTTTTTACCTCCCCGGGGGATATACCCCACGGGGTATTTTACCTCACGGTGTATTTACCCCCACGGTGTTTATACCCCACTTTTGTATAACCCACGGTGTTATCCCCAAACGGTGTTTTTAAAACCTCACGGTGTACATACCCCCCCCCGGTGTATATCCCTCCCCGGTGTATTTACCCCCACGGTTTGTTTATACCTCACGGTGTATATCCCCCACGGTGTATTTTACCCCCGGTGTATTAACCTACGGTTTTATATCCCTCACGGTGTATATACCCCCCCGGTGTATTTTACCAAAACGGTGTATTCCCCCCACGGGTATATACCCCACGGGGTATTTACCTCACGGTGAAAACATACCTCACGGTGTATATTTTCCTACGGTTTTTCCTAAAGGGTTTTTATCCTCAGGGTGTTTTAAAACCTCCGGTGTATATCCCCACGGTGTTTTTTTTCCTCACGGTGTATATACCTCCGGTGTATAAAACCTCGGGGGGTGAAATTACCTCACGGTGTATATACCTCACGGTGTATATACCTCCGGTGTTTTACCCAGGGTGTTTTACCTCCCCGTGTATATCCCTTTCCGGTTTTCCATACCTACGGGGTATTTTCCCAACGGGGGTTATACCTAGGGTGTATTACCCCCCACGGTTATATCCCTCACGGGGTACATACCTCACGGGGGATATACCTCCGGGGGATATACCTCCGGTGTTAAAATTTCACGGTGTATATCCCTCAGGGTGTATATCCCTACGGTGTTTATACCTCCGGTGTCCCTACCCTCACGGTTATTACCTCCGGGGGATATACCTCACGGTTATTTCCCCCACATGTAAAAACCCTCACAGTGTATTTCCCTCACGGTGTATTTTCATCACGGTGTATATACCTCACAGTGTATATCCCTCCGGTGTTTTTACCTCACAGTGTTTTTATCCCTCACAGGTATATACCTCACGGTGTATATCCTCACGGGGGGATATACCTCACAGTGTATAAACCTCAGGGTGTATATCCCCTCAGGGTGTATATACCCCGGTGTATATACCTCACAGTGAAATATACCTAACAGTGTATATCCCTCCGGTGTATTTCCCCCCGGGGTGTATTTTCCTCACGGGTATATACCTCACAGTGTTTAAAACCTCAAGTTATTACCCACATTTTTGTTTATACCTCACGGTTTAAATCCCTAACGGTTTATACCCAGGGGTGTATATACCTACGGGGGTAATACCTCACAGTGTATTTCCCTCACGGTGTATATACCCCACAGTTTTTATATCCTTTCACGGGTAATTCCTCCGGTGTATATACCTCACGGTGTTTTTACCTCAGGTGTTTTTTCCCTCACAGTGTAATCCTACAGTGTATATACCCCCACGGTGTATATACCCACGGTTTTTAAAAACCCTCACGGTGTATATACCTCAGGGTGTATATCCCTCACAGTGTATATTCCTCCCCGTGTTTTCCCTCACGGTGTTTTTAAAACCTCACGGGGTATATTACCTAACGGTGTATATACCTCACGGGGTATATACCTCCAGTGTATATACCTAAACATTTGTATATACCTCACGGTGTATATACCTCACGGTGTTTTATACCTAAACGGTGTATATACTCAGGTGTATATACCTAACGGTGTATATACCTCCGGGGTATATACCCCCAAGGTTATAAAACCTCACGGTGTAAAAATCCCTCCGGGGGAATATACCTCCGGTGATATACCTACAGTGAAATTTTCCTCACAGTGTATATCCCTCACGGTGTTTTATACCCCCACGGTGTATATACCTACGGTGTATAACCTCACGGTGTTTTACCTCACAGTGTATATACCTCACAGTGAAATTTTCCTCAGGGTGTATTCCTCCCCGGTGATATACCTCACGGGTTTTAACCTTGAAACTAAAAAAAATTTGCATCTTTTTCTCTCCCTTTTTTTATGAGTTAAGGGGTTTTTATGGGGGAAAAAAATTATGGAAAAAATTTCCATTTATTTTATTTGAAAAAAAAAATTATTGACATTTTCCTATATTTTTTATACGTCTTTTGAGGTTGTTACCTGGGTTTACAGGGGCTAGAGCCCCCCCCTCATTAAAAAAAAAACGAAGAACGGGCAGGCAATCAGGCTTAATTCAGAGCACAGATCCAAATTTCCCCTAGATAAGGCCCCTCCCCAGCGTCAAGGAAACCCCCCCTTGGAGGGGGTCCAGCAGAACCCCTGGTTGACCCTTTGGGGGCAGATGATATCTTTGGGTCCTGGACTGGTCAATACCAGACTGTTTTATTGTTGTTTTTAAAAGGGAAAAGCGCAAAAATCCAAGGGCTATACAGTCCCCTTTGGGGAATTAATTTTGGGGTTTTCCCCCAAATCCGGGGAAGGGGGGGGGAGGCCCAAATTTTCCCTTGAAATCAAGACCCCTCCCCGACATCAAAAAACCCCCCATTTGGGGGGAAAAGACCAGCTTTTGTGGTTAGTGATACCAGCTGTGTGGGGTTAAGGGCCCCCCAACTGTGGAAATGGCACCAGTGTGCAAAAAGGGGGCACCAAGTGTGATAATGGCCCCAAACTTGGGTAATGGCCCCCAGTATGCGTAAGGCACCAACTGTTTAATGGCCCCAAACTGTGCGTAATGGCACCGTGTGGAAATGGCACCAATGTGAAAATGGCAAAAAAACGGGGGAAATGGCCCCAACCCCCCCATTGCGTAATGGCACCAGCTGTGCGAAAGGGCCCCCGCTGCGCGAAATGGCCCAACGGGTTTAAGGGCACCAACTGTGCGTAATGGCCCCGCTCGGGTTTTTAAATGGAAACCAGCTGTGCGTAATGAACCAGGGGGGTTATTACGCACAGGGGTCATTACGCAAGCTGTTTTAAAGCGTGTCTGTGTTAAAACCCACAGACACGCGTCATCTCATGACGCGTTTTGTGTCGTAACCGTTCACTGGTCCCGGGGTGTGTTTTGCGCATGTATACCGTACGTTTTTATGCTTTTTACGTATGTATGCTTGTACGAAAGTATGTTGGGGGTATGTTGGCGCGAGAAGCGGCGGGACTGTTTTATTTTTGTTTTGAAAGTGGATACAGTGACGGGAAAAAATTTGTTGATTTTAACCCTCCCCAAGTGATTTCGTAGACTTTCAGTCCGAGCTTGGAGACTTTCAGTCTAAAACTTGGAGAGTCAGTCGGTTGTAGACTTGAGTTTCCATTACCCTAAAGGTTTCAGTAGGTCGGCAGTAGGAACCGCGGCTTCCCACTGCTCTGGAGTATTGATGTAGGTAAAGAGGGAAGGTACCCAAACCCAAAGGGGTCCCGACCTACAATCAAATTTTTGGGAGTGGCGTATCATTTAACCCCGCTGAGTTAAAGGGCCCCACTTTTTGCTGTGGTCCTCAAAAAGGGGAAACAGACCTTTGGGAAGACCAGCGGTCTTTTATGCTGTGGTTTTTGGGACACTGAAAGATTTGGGGACGTTTTAAAATAAGTCAGTGATAAGATTTTAAATATCTGTCACTAGGATATATGATTCTAAAATTTGGTTTTGGGCTGTCCTTTTTTAAGCTAGGAAGGTTTTCTTTTGCCTTATAAAAAACAAAAAAGGGCAAAATTTACCGTAAATGGAACGTACCAAAAAAACCCCAACAAAAAAGAGAGAAGCTTACGATGAGTTTCGGTCCGACTTGGACCTTGACAAATTTCAATGGCCCAAATTTTCCAAAGTCGGTCCGAAACGTCGTCGTAAGCTTCTCTCTTTTATGTGCGGGTTATTTGTGTATGTGCCTTTTAATGTAGAAACTGTGTTGGGTTATGTATGCCAAGGGTTGGGACAAATGATATTTTTAGGCTGGCCCCAGCATAAGTGCCATTGGAAGAAAAAGCTTCTTTAAGGTTGAGGGGAAAAATTTCTCGTCTTTCGGTTTTTTGATTTTTGAAGCCATTTCAAGGTAGGTTGTTACCCCACACACACACACACATAAAGGGGTGAGCCGAAATTTTTGGGCTTTAAGGGCTTAGAGGGGGCTATCTGGTTTAAAAAGGGTGAGAGACTTTTTTTGAAGCACGTTATTATTATTGTGTTTTATTTTTGGGGGTGGGGGGGCTTTAGCCCCCCAGATCCCCCCCCCCCTTCTTTGCGCCCCCTCCATCTACATATACGTAATTTCCCCCTTTCGAGATTGTTGGGGGATTTTTTTTTTTTTTTGCGCCGGTATTTCCGGCCCCCGGGGCTTTTCCCAAATTGTGGTTGGGCCCCGGGCCTTTGGGTCCCTATTGGGGGTTTTCTCCGGGCCTAAGTCTCCCTTTGGGGGGGGGTAAAATACCCCCTATCTTTGGGACCAAATGTCCCCCGGCCTAGCCCCAGTCCTCCGGGGGTCGTAGGGGGAAGCTGGCCCCTGGCTGCCATTGCCCCGCCCCAAAAGGGGGTTTGTGGGGTTTGGAGTCTGGGGAGCTGCAGGTGTTTGCAAAAACTCCCCGGCCTTTCCCCATTGTTGATGGTGCTTACGGAGTCTTGTTTCCAAGGGCTCTGTATCGTCTCTGAGTTCCTCCAGTAAAAATTGAAAAAAAGTGTATTGTTCGGTGGAAAAAAATTTAAAAAAAAATGGGAGTTTTTAATGCGTTCTTTATTGGGCTGTGGCGCCCCCACAGGGGTTCTATCAAATCACAAAAGGGTCCATGGGTAAAGGTTTATGTGGGTTCCCAGGACGGGGTTTCCTGGCCCGGGTCTTCATGTGGTGCCCCGGGAGTGGTCCCCAAAGGTGTGTCGGAGTTGGGGACAAAATGATAGTGTGTAAATACCCCTATTGGGGGGGGCCCCACCCTAAATTGGCCCGGGGGCCCAAAACCCTAAACCCCCGGGGCCCCCCCCCTTTAGCCCCGGGGGCAAGCCCCATAGGGGGGGGGCAACCCCATAGGGGGGGGCAAAACCTTTTTTGCGGGGGCAACCCTATTTGCGGGGGCAGCCCTATCGGGGGCCGGGGGCCCAAACCCTTTTAGCGGGGGGGAACCCCCAAAGCGGGGGCGGCCCCATAGCCCGGGGGGAGCCCCATAAACGGGGGGAACCCCCCATCGGGGGCAACCCTATGCCGGGGGGCAACCCTATAAACGGGGGGAGCCCCATAGCGGGGCAGCCCAAAGCGGGGGCAGGCCCCTTTTCGGGGGCAAAACCCCTTTTGCGGGGGCAACCATATAGGGGGGGAGCCCTATAGCGGGGCAGCCCCATAGCGGGGGGGGAGCCCTAAAGGGGGGGGCAACCCTATTGCGGGGGAAAACCCCATAGGGGGGGAGCCCTAAAAGCGGGGGCAGCCCCCCATAGCGGTTGCAGCCCTATGGGGCAAGGGCCCCTGGCGAACCTAAATGAGTTTTATAAGGTGAGGAGTTTGAGGGGAAATTTTGGGTTTGGTTGGATCGCATTATGCTTCATTTTTTTTTCAATTTTTTCCTCTTTTTCCGATTTTACACCCTTTTTTCTGAAAAAGGAAAAAAAATATTTTGCATTCTTTTTCTATGTGGCAATTTGTGCTAGCTTTTTTGTTTTGGATGAAAGACATGGCCATCACCCACTTGCCGATTTTTTTACAAAAATGGGCCCGAAACAACGGGTTCTTCTTTGAAAACTTTTTGGACTCACCCCCCCGGTTTGTTCCCTGGCGCTCGGGGGAAAATATTGGATGGATGGTTGGGGGCCTGGGTTTTCCCCGGAAGCACCAGACGAAGCCTGGGGTCATGGGCCCGGGGTCCGGGAGTGGAAAATCTCTCGGGGAAATCATTTAGAGGGAAAGGGATATCTATCAGAGGTTAAAAATTATTTCTATTAAATTTTCTTCGGCACCCGCAAGGGGCCCCTTTCCAGGATTTAGATTTTTCAGTAGTGGGGGGGGGAAACAAAGGGGTATAGCAGTAGGGGTGCTGGACAGCTCATTATCCCCTGGTTTTTGTGAGGGGTGATTTTTAACTTCGCCGTGAGAAACAGCGTTCTTGGGGAGAGTTTAAAAAATACCCATCTTTGACATTTCGAAAAGTTCAGCTTTCACCCTCCCCCTTTTCGCCTCTTTTAGAACATCTCGTAGTTTTTTTCAGCATTTTCTGATATAGCTATTTTATGATTCAGAACGAACAGCTGATCAAAAATTTGGGCCCTGTTTTTACTGCTGTATACTCCCTTTTTGTACGTTATAAATTTGCCTACTCGCGGCAGTGGGCTCCTAACATGAACGTTATGTACCTAAAAATGCATCCTAGACAAGTAAATAAGTTATTTAGGTAAAGGTCCCCATAAATGATGTCCCTCTGTCCACAACCCCGTGTTCTAAAAAACCCCGCACGTGTTCTAAACTCCCCGCAAGTGTCCTAAACTCACCCCTGTGGGCTGCAGGAATTGTATTGTGTTCGATTCTTGTGGGGTGGGGGAGCACTGTGGGGCTTGGTTTCTCCTATTGTCTTGCTTCCGGGCTGGTTCCCCCGAAAGAGGGACCACGGTTAGGTCAGTTCCTATCTCTCCAGAGTCCTTTAGAGTCCTTCGAGTCCTCCCCGAGCCAAACCAGAGTCCTTCAGAGTCCTCCCGAAACCATCCAGAGGGCCTCCAGAGTCCTTCCCCCGTTTTCCCCGATAACCCTCAGGCCCGAGATGCAACTTTTGTCGATGGTTTTTTTTGCTCAGTCCCGGGGCTATTAATATTGAACCTGCTGCTCTTTTACCCGGGTTTTTTTGGTATTTTTTTCCTTTTTTTTTCTCCCTGTTTTCCCCCTCGTCTTACAACTTTTTCCCCTTTATATTTTCCCCTTTTTTTCTTTATTTCTTCTCTTTTTTACTCGTTTTTCCCCATTTATTTTCTTTTCCCCTTTTTTTTGTCTTAAAAATTTTCCCTTTAAAAATAACAATTTCAAAAATTTAAAAATGAAATAAAAACAATACCCAAAAAAATAAAATAAAAAAAAATGTTTTTTTATCATTATTATTTTTATTTAAAATAATTAGGAAAAAATAAAAAAAAATAATAATAATAATAATTTAAAAATATAATTTAAAAATTTTAAAAAATAAAACTAGAGTTTCCTGGAGGAGTTCCCGGGGGGGGAAAGCCCGCGGCCCGGTCTGGGACCCCGGCCTTGGTGGATCAGAGCCCCAAAAAATTTAAAATTTTAAATTTTAAAATTTTTGTTTAATTTAAAGATAATAATTAATAATAATGCATATTTTTTTGGTGTGACTGGGGTTGGTTTTGTTTGGTTGGCCAAATGGTACACCACCCGCTGTGATGATGGGGACCCAAACCCGCTGAGGGGTGTGGGCAGTACCCGGAACCCTTGTTGGTTCGAGAACCAGGGCCAGATTTTCCCCCCCCCCCCCCTGTCTATGAGTACAGTCTGATTTATGATGTGAGTATATAGGAGGGCCCCTTTACACTGATGTTGTTTTTATGGGGGGTGATGTATTTTAGGGAGGTTTCCCCTCACACTGTGTTTTGTTAAGGGGTGATGTATATAGGTAGGTCCTCTCACAAATGATTTTTGATGTTTTTGGTGGTGATGGGAAAAGGGGAGGTCCTCTCACACTGAGGTTGATGTTATGGTGGGGGATGTATTTAGGTAGGTCCCCTCACACTGATGTTGATGTTATGGTGGTGAGTATATAGGAGGTTCCCCTCACACTGATGTTTTGTTTTTGGTGGGGTTTTATATAGGTTGGGCCTCTGACCCCTGATGTTGATTTTTATGGGGGGAGGGTGATAGGTAGGTCCTCTCACCGTTTTTGTGTTATGGTGGGGTGTATTTTTGGTAGGTTTCCCCCTTCCCCTGGTGTTGAATTTTTGGTGGTGATGTATATAGGTGGTCCTCTCACAATGATGTTTTTGTTATGGTGGGGATTATATAGGTAGGTCCTCTCACACTGATGTTGATGTTATGGTGGTGAAAGTATAGGTGGTTCCCCTCCCATGATGTTGATGTTTTTGGGGGTGATGTATTAGGTAGGTCCCCTCACACTGTGATGATGTTGTTATTGAAAAATTTTTATAAAATTTTTTCAATATAAAATTTTTTAGATTAGGGGTTAAAATAAAAATTGTTACTACTAATTTACTGCTACTAATGTTTGCATGTGTTGTTGCAGGAGCTGGTATTTTTTTTTGTGTTGCTGCTGGGAGTGTTGGGGTACTTCCCCCCCCAAACCCGCTATACCCCCCCTCCCTCACCCCCTCCCGGGAAGACTGGCTTCCCAAACCCAGCCCTTTCCCCAAACCCCCATCAAGTAAGCTAACTCTCTCTTTTACTATTTTTTTTAAAAGGGTTTGCAAGGTTTAAAGGTCCCCAGCCCTTTTTTGACAAAATATTTACAGGGTTAAAAAATCCCTAGCTTTATTGACAGCCCAATTTTTTCAGGGCTTAAAAGGGTTTCCCAATTTATTGACAAGCTAGGTTTTCAGGTAAGGATCCCTGCTTTAAAGGGCCGCTTTTTTACGGTTAAGGATTCCTAACTTTATTGACAAGCTATTTAAGGTTAAGGATCCCCGTTTTTTGGCCGAAATTTTGGGTTTGGATTCCCAACTTTATTGGCAAACTATTTACGGTTAAGGGGTCCCCAGCTTTATTGACAGCTATTTACAGGTTAAGGATTCCTAACTTTTTTGACAAGCTATTTACGGGGTTAAAAGGGTTTTCCCAAATTTATTGGCAAGCTAAAAAAAGCTGTTTCCTACATCGCTCATTTGAAAGCATTTTTTTTTGTTATGGGGGCAACAAGTAGGGAAAAAGGATGGGGGGAAATTGGAGCCACTGTTGGGGCCCGCATTTTTTATTTTGATCAACTGCCCTTTTTCTCCCCCCCCCCCCTTCCCCCCTCCTCTCTCTATCTTTTCTATTTTTATCTATCTCGTATTTTTAGTTTCTAGAATCTTTTTGGTATCTAATGTTAAAAATTGAAAAAATATTTTTAATTTTTTTATCCCGTTTTGGTGCTTAAAAATGGGGAATGTTTGATCAAGGAAAATGGATCTGCGTTTAGCCCAATGAATTTAAAAACCCCCTTTTTCTCATAGAGAATCAAAAGGCCCCTTGGGTGTAGCCCATTTTTTGTCAATATTACTAAAACTGGTTTTACTACTGTTAATACATACTAAATGTTTCTACTACTGTTACTCCCAACCCCTATTTACTGTTATACTACTGTTACTATTTCTACTACTGGTTTCTACTACTGTTATATACTACTGTTACTATACTATACTGTTACTACTACCATACTACTACTGTTAAATATTTTCTGTTACTATACTACCCATGTTTACTACTACTACTGTTACTACTACTATTCTGTTACTAGTTTCCACTTTCTATACTGTTACTATAAATACTAATGCTTTCTACTATACTGTTACTACTACCACCCAATACTATGTTAAATACTACTGTTCTACTATACTACTGTTACTCTTTCTACTGTTTTTTTTAAAACTTACTTTGTTAATTTCTACCACCCACTTCTACTGTTACTACTAATGTTACTTTATACTACTGTTATAAAAAAATACTTTCTGTTACTACTACTCTACTGTTACTACTACCACTACTACTACTTTTTATACTTTCTTCTATGTTACTACTTTCACTTCTGTTACTACTGCTAATACTACTACTGTTTTCTTTCTTCCCTACTACTACTGTTACTATACTTCTACTGTTACTACTTTCTACTTTCTGTTTCTAATACCCACTACTGTTTCTACTACTCTCTGTTAATAAAGCTACTACTTCTCCCGTTTTTCTACCACTACTACTTTCTGTTACTACTATAATTCGTTACCCACTACCACTATACTACGGTTACTTTTTTACTACTGTTCCCCACTTCTAAACCCCTATACATTTTCTACTAATACTAGTTACTACTACCAATACTACTACTGCTTTCTTTTATATTTCTGTTACTACTACTCTACACTACTGTTATACGGTATACTTTTTACTGTTCTTCTACTATTGTTACTACTACTAATATACTTCTTTCTACTGTTTGCTAAAACTACTATTTCCCGTTACTACTATACTACTTTAATACTACTGTTAAATACTACTACTGTTCTACTCTACTGTTATACTTACTACGTTTCTAATATTCTACTACTACTGTTATATTTACTTTAAAAAACTGTTATACTTCTACACTGTTCTACTACTCTACTGTTACTATACTACTGTTACTACTGCTTCTACTTATACTGTTACTACTACTACTACTGGTTTTACTTTTTACTACTGTTTTCTATATGGGTTTCTATCTAATATACTTTTACTGTTTCCCACTTACTATACTGTTACTACTTTCTCCCACTACTACTAAAAACTGTTACTACTACTACTTCTGTTATACTTTCTACTACTATACTGTTACTAATACTACCTTTACTTTCTACTAAATTTTGGGTTTCTATTTTACTACTACTGTTACTGTTACTACTAAACCCCTACTGTTCTGTTACTACTACTATACTAATCTGTTATACTTTTTACTACTGTTTTCTATACTACTACTGTTATACTACTTTTACTATACAAATTTTGTTACTACTACTAAATACTACTACTACTGTTTTTACTACTATTTTACTGTTTTTACTACTGTTATACTACTTTTCTGTTACACTATTATACTACTTATACTTACTTCTGTTCTACACTTTCTACTACTACTGGGTTTCTTAAACTTTTACTGTTCCTAATATACTACTGTTACTACTTCTATACTACTATATTTTACTGCTACTACTACTATATTTCTTTCTTTCTGGTTTCTTTCTACTTTTCTACTGTTACTACTACTAATACTACTTTCTATTACTTTATACTACTACTGTTTCTACTACTCTATACTACTACTAAATGCTGTTATACTACTACTTCTACTACTATACTACTAATAATAATAAAATTTAAAAAAAATAGTAATAATGCTTGTTTTTGGTTTTATTGGGTTTTTTCGTTGGCAGAAATCGTTGTTGGATTTTGGTGATGGGACCTTGGTGTGATGTTTGGTCCCTTTGTTGCCTGGGGTAAAAGTTCTCAACTTTCCCCCTTTTCCCCCCACTGGGTCTTCACCAGGGACTTTCCCCCTCCCCCTGGGTCTTCACAGGTTTCCTTTTCCCCCTCCCTGGGTTTTTCCCAAAGGGACTTTCCTCCCCCCACTGGGTCTTCCCGGTACTTTCCTTCCCCCCACTGGGTTTCACAGGTACTTCTCTGCTCCATGGGGGCTTCACTAGGTATTTCCCCCCTCCCCCTGGGGCTTACCGGGGGATTCCCTTTCCCCCACCCGGGTCTTCACCGGGTAATTCTTTTCCTTCCATGGGTCTTTACCAAGGTACTTCTGTCCTCCCCTGGGTCTTCACCAGGTACTTTTCCCTTCCCCCCCACTGGGTTTCACAGGTACTTCCCTCCCCCAATGGGGCTTCACCCGGGACTTTTCCCTTTCCCCCCACTGGGTTTTCCCAGGTAAATTCTCTCCTCCCCCTGGATCTTCACTAGGTACTTCCCTCCCCCGCTGGGTCTTCACCAGGGGACTTTCCTCCCCCCAAATGGGTCATTTACCGGTACTTTCCCCCTCCCCCCTGGGGCTTCACCAGGTTTCTTCCCCCCCTCCCACCCGGGTCTTCACCAGGTACTTCTCTCCTCCCACTGGGTCTTCAAATATGACTTCCCCCCTCCCCCTGGGTCTTCACCAGGTACTTTCTTCCCCCCCACTGGGTCTTCACCAGGTATTTCCTCCCTTTCCCCTTTGGGCTTCACCCCGGTTTTCTCCTCCCCTGGGTCTTCCAGGTACTTCCCTCCTCCCACTGGGGCTTTTAACCGGTACTTCCCTCCCCCCAAATGGGTCTTCACCAGGTACTTCCCTCCTCCCACTGGGTCTTCACCAGGTACTTCCCTCCTCCCACTGGGTCTTCACCAGGTACTTCCCTCCTCCCACTGGGTCTTCACCAGGTACTTCTCTCCTCCCACTGGGTCTTCACTAGGTACTTCCCTCCTCCCACTGGGTCTTCACCAGGTACTTCCCTCCTCCCACTGGGTCTTCACCAGGTACTTCTCTCCTCCCACTGGGTCTTCACTAGGTACTTCCCTCCTCCCACTGGGTCTTCACCAGGTACATCCCTCCCACTGGGTCTTCACCAGGTACTTCCCTCCCACTGGGTCTTCACCAGGTACTTCCCTCCCACTGGGTCTTCACCAGGTACTTCCCTCCCACTGGGTCTTCACCAGGTACTTCCCTCCCGTTGGGTCTACACCAGGTACTTCCCTCTCACCAGCCCTCCACCATTTACTTATAACAACCAGGAAAATATTAATTGTTTATATAATTAATTTAAAAATTACCATGATTTACAGGTTAATTTAAAGGGATGATAAAAGGTAATGTTAACTATGTTTTCTAGGCAAATTTAACGTGTTAATACTAGTAATAATGATGAACCTGACAGGACGACGCAATGTGGGTGGGTCAGATCTCTGTGGTGTTATCCAGCCTGTCTCCCGTGGCGTCAGGGCGCTTCAATGACCTGGTTAAGGGTCACGTCAGGTCCACGTTGATTCTGCTCATGTTGGCCACCACCATCTGTTGCTACTGGTTCCTCTTGCTGTCTTATGGCGTACTTGCACCCTCTAAGTGTGAGTACTTGACTTATGGTTCACGTGTACTCACCTAATTGTACTCACCTAATTGTGGTTGCAGGGGTCGAGAGATAGCTCCTGGCCCCGCCTCTTCACTAATCGCTACTGGGTCCTCTCTCTCTCTCTCTGCTTCCTGAGCTTTGTCATACCTCTTCTTAAAACTATGTATGGTTCCTGCCTCCACTACTTCACTTGCTAGGCTATTCCACTTGCTAACAACTCTATGACTGAAGAAATACTTCCTAACGTCCCTGTGACTCGTCTGAGTCTTCAGGTTCCAGTTGTGACCCCTTGTCCCTGTGTCCCCTCTCTGGAACATCCTATCTCTGTCCATCTTGTCTATTCCCCGCAGTATCTTGTATGTCGTTATCATGCCTCCCCTGACCCTTCTGTCCTCCAGTGTCGTCAGTCCGATTTCCCTTAACCTTTCCTCGTACGACATTCCCTTGAGCTCTGTGTGTGTGTAATCTTTTGCTCATAATTTCTGAAGTTTGTAGACTTCTGTGTTTTAAGTGTATATTATTTTACTGTTTTTCCACCCCCCCAAATATATATATATATATATTTTATATATATATATATATATATATATATATATATATATATATTATATATAAAATATATATATATATTTGAAGGCGTGGAAGGGAAATTGATGAGAGGCTGAAGCCTCCATGATGCCTTGTATTGACCACCTCACACGCAACTTGCAACTTTATCCAATCCACGACATTTCTAGTGCATACCCTAGTTTCAGGGCTCTTGATCTAAGGACTAATGTACCCTCAGGGCAGGTGTATGTGTCCGTGGTGGGGGGGCACAGCCTTCAACTACGCCACCTACCCACTACTGTACGAGGTAGGGGTGGACCTGGCCTACCCAGCCCCTGAGATCCTGGTGTCTGGGGCCCTCACAGCCGCTTTAGAACCTAATGTCTACACTCTTCCTTCTGGTCTTCTTCCCCCAGACGCTGGTAAGAACTTTCTCTCTCTCTTGGTGTTGCTTTTCTTAGTCAAAACTGGTGTTTTGTTAGTCAGAAACTGGTGTTTTTGTTAGTCAGAACTGGTGTTTTGTTAGTCAGAATGGTGTTTTGTTAGTCAAAGGTGTTTTGTTAGTTAGAACTTTTGTTTTGTTAGTCAGAACTGGGGTTTTTTTTTAGTCAGAACTGGTGTTTTGTTAGTTAGAACTGGTGTTTTGTTAGTTATAAGTGGTGTTTTGTTAGTTATAAGTGGTGTTTGTTAGTCAGAACTGGTGTTTGGTTAGTCAGTTTGTTAGTCAGGACTGGTGTTTTGTTAGTCAGTTTGTTAGTCAAAACTGGTGTTTGTTAATCAAAACTGGTGTTTTGGGTTTGTTAGAATGGTGTTTTGGGTTTGAAAATGGAGTTTCCTCGAACTGGTATTTTGTTTAGTGAGCTGTGTTTGTTAGTCAGGGAAATGGTATTTGTTAGTCAAAACTGGTGTTTTTTTTAGTCAGTTTGTTAGTCAGGACTGGTGTTTGTTAGTCAAAACTGGTGTTTTGTTAGTCAGTTTGTTAGTCAGAACTGGTGTTTGTTAGTCAAAACTGGTGTTTTGTTAGTCAGTTTGTTAGTCAGGACTGGTGTTTTGTTAGTCAGGATTGTCTCTTGACTTGGGGGTTTAAGCATCCGCTGAGTGGATGTACACCCTGGCAGTGTGTACACCCTGGCAGTGTGTACACCCTGGCAGTGTGTACACCCTGACAGTGTGTACACCCTGGCAGTGTGTACACCCTAGCAGTGTGTACTCACCATCAATCTCTAGATAGAGGATGTTACATCTCTCTCTCTCTCTCTTCTCTCTCTCTCTCTCTCTCCTCTCTCTCTCTCTCTCTCTCTCTCTCTCTCTCTCTCCCTTTCCCAAAACATTTTCAAAGCAGTGGAGAGAGTGATTAAGAAAGGTAAGATAATGATAGTGATGATGATGATAATGATGAGGTTGATGATGATAATAATGATATTGATAATGATGATGTTGATAATAATGTTGATAATGATGATGTTGATGATGGAAATGAGGTTGATGACGATAATGATGTTGGTGATAATGATTATGATGATGCTAATGATGATGATAATGATGATGATGATTATTATGATGATGATGATAATGATGAGGTTGATGATGAGGTTGATGATGAGGATAATGATGAGGTTGATGATATTGATGAAAATGATGATGATGATGATGGTAATGATGATGACGTCTATGGTAATGATGATGTTTGTGACGATAATGATGATAACGTTGTTGATAATAATGAAAATGTTGATAATAATGATGAAAATGATGATAGGGGTGATTTTTAGGTTACTTATGGATGCTTGGGTTTCTGGTATATCAACTTTCTGTCACCATACTGCCGCTGCTTCTTTTTAAAGTTAGTTACGTCAGGCTTCTTTTGACGCCCCTTTACCCCGGGAAACCCCCTGCCCCGGCCCCCCGGGTCTGGGAAAGGGACGTCACAAGGGGCTTTTTGGAAAGATGTCACGGGGAGGCGTCTGGGAGACTTTCCCAAGAGGCTTCTGGGAAAGATCACAGGGGCCCTTTCTGGGAAGACGTCAAAAGAGGCTCTCGGAAGATTTTCCCCAGGAGGCGCTGGAAAGACGTCAAAAGAGGCTTCTCGGAATTTGTTCACGGGAGGCGTCTGGGAAAGAGGGTCACAAGGGTTTCTCGGAAGATGTCACAGGAGGGTCTGGGAAAGAGTCCCCCAAGAGGTTTTCTGGGAAGATGTCACAGGGGGCCCGTCTGGGAAAGGGACTCACAAGAGGTTTCTGGGAAAATGTCCAGGAGGGGGGAAAAGGGGGCTAAAAGGTTTCCCCGGAAGATGTCACAGGAGGCTTCTGGGAAAGGATGCCCACAAGGGTTTCTCGGAAGATGTCAAAAAGAGGCTTCTGGGAAGGTTTGTCACAAGAGGCATCTCGGAAAGGGTCACAAGGGCTTCCCCAAATGCCCACAGGAGGCATCCGGAAGACGTCACAAGAGGGTCTGGGCCCAGACCCCAAAAAGGGGCTTCTGGGAAGATGTCACAAGGGGCCTTCTGGGAAAAACCGTCAAAAGGGGGGGGGGAAGGGGGGTTTCCGGGAAAGATGTCACAGGGGGCCCGTCTGGAAGAGTCTCAAGGGCCCCTTTCGGCAGACGTCACAAGAGGCGTCTCGGGAAAGGATGTCACAAGGGCTTCTGGTGACGTCAAAGAGGCTTTTTGGAAGTTTGTCACAAAGGCTTCTGGGAAGACGTCACAAAGGCTTTCGGAAGTGTGCACAGGAGGGTTCGAAAGACGCCCAAAAGGGGCGTCTCGGCAGACGTCACAAAAAGGCGTTTTGGGAAAAAGATGTCCAAGGGGCCCTTCTGGGGAAAGACGTCACAAGAGGCTTCTGGGAAGACGTTACAAGAAGGCTTCTCGGAAAAATGCCCACAGGGGGGCCGTCTCGGCAGGACGTCACAAGAGGCTTCCCCGGACAAAAACGTCACAAGGGGCTTCTCAAAGATGTCCCCGGGAGGAGTTGGGCCCAGACGGCCCAAAAAGGGGCTTCTCGGAAACGTCCCCAAAAAGGTTTCCCTCGGAAGGCACAGGGGGGGGCCCCTGGGAAAGACGTCACAAGGGCTTCCCCGGAAAGGGCCCCCCACGGGAGGCGTCTGGGGAAGGACGTCACAAGGGCTTCTGGGAAGATTCAAGGAGCTCTCGGAAAGAGTCACAAAGCTTCTCGGAAGTGTCCGGGAGGCTCTGGGAAAGACCACAGGAGGCTTTCTCGGCAGACGTCACAAGGGGCCCGTCTGGGAAAGGGAACGTTACGGAGGGTCTTGGCAACGTCACAAGAGGCGTTTCGAAAAAACCCCACAAGAGGCTTTAAAACGGAAGACGTCACAAGGGCGTTTGGCAGGCCCGTCGAAAGGGAGGCGTTACGGAAAAAACGTCAAAAGGGGCCGTTGTGAAAGACGTCACAACACGCATCTAAAACGGGACGTCACATTTAATCGCTGCAGAAACCTCAAAAAACGCCCTCAAATGCGTAAACAGGGGTTTTCTAAAAAAGTTTAACAATAGCAGATACGTCAAGGGAAAGGGTTACAGCAGGATTTTTCAAACCTTTTCCCCCGGCGGGACTAGGGAGAAAAAATTTTAAAGGGCAGACGTTCAGCGGGTGACTCCCCTTGAAAATTTCTAAGCAGACTCTCGGAGGGCGTTCCCCAAAGGGGGTTTTCAGGGGGAACCGCCTCAAAGGAGATTCAGCAACCGCCCCTCAAAGATGTTTTTACCCAGATCGCCCTCAAAGGGATGATTCAGCGGACCGGTCTCAAAGAAAATTTCAGCAGACCGTCTAAAAGGGGATTCAGGAGCCCGCTCAAAGGAATTCACCCAACCGTTTTCAAAGATGTTTTTTTGCAGACGCTTCAAAGATGATTCGGGCAGACCCTTTCCAAAAAGGGAGATTCAGCAGCCCGTCTAAAAGGTAGTTAAAGCGGGGCCGTCTCAAGGGTTTTTCCCAGAAGCCCTTTTTTCCCCCTAAAAGGACGATTCAGCAGCCCGCCCTAAAAGGAATTCACCCAGACCGCCCTCAAAGGAGATTCAGCAGACCTTCTCAAAGACGTTCCAGGCCAAAGGAATTCTAACCCAATTTGGGAGATTCAGCCCAGCCCAAAAAATCTCGATTTTAGGACCGTTTTTCACCCCAAAGGGAACCATCTAAAATTTAAAATTTTTGATGTTAGCAGGCAAAGGTTAAAATTAGAAAAAATTCAGCAGACCGTTCTCAAAGATGATTTAGCAGACCGTCTCAAATTTTATTCAGCAGCCCATCTAAAAGGGATTCAGCATACCCGTCTCAAAGATGATTCAGCAACCGCCCTGAAAAAGTTTAAGATCCGTCAAAAATTTTCCGGTATTTTTTAAAAATTTTTATTCGCCCACCCGGGGACCTTGTCTAAAAGATGATTTTTTTTCCGACCGTCCCTAAAAGTTTTGATTCAGCAGCCCTCTAAAGGGATTCAGCACCGTCTAAAAGTTGATTCAGCGACCTCCTGAAAGAAGATTCAGCAGACCGTCTAAAAAGAGGGTTTTCAGCAGCCCGTCTAAAATGATGAAATTAAAATATGCAGACCTTTTCCCCAAAGTTAAAAAAATTGGGGCAAGCAAGCCCATCCCCCCAAGGTTTTATTTCAAAGCCAATTTTCCGGATCCCCCAAAAGGAATATTCCCCCTGCCCCCCTTTCTCTGATAACGAAATTTTTCCCAGGACCCTCAATGGATATTCCCCCCCAATCCTCTTGGAAAGGAAAGATTCACTGGAACCGTTTCTGGGCCCCCAATTTTTGGAATATTTTTTCCCCCCCTAGGCCCCCCTTTTTTGGATTAGTTTTTTGGTTTTTCCCCCCCATCAGGACCCTTTTCCCCCCTTTTTTAAATTTTTGGAAAATTCTGGCCCAACCCGTTCCCCCCCATAAGAAATATTCCCTGCCAAAAGGAACTTCCGTTCCCAAAGTAATATTCTCCCCCCAAATTTTTTGGCCCCCCCCCCCCTTTTTTCCCAATTTTGATCCAAGAACCCCTTAAAGGGTCCCCCCAAATTTTTGTGTCCCCCCTCATTTTTATATTTTTGGTCCCCCATACCCTTTACCCTCATTCTCCTTCCCCCCCTTATTCCCCCAGCCCATCTTCCTTCCCCCTTTTTTTCTTCCCCTGTCCCCACCCATTTTCCCTCCTTTGCCCCCCCTTCATTCCCCGTGTCCCACCCATCATTCCCCTTGTCCCACCCATCTTTCTCCCTGTCCCACCCACCCATTCTCGGTCCCACCCATCATTCTCGGTCCCCCCCAATTCTTTTCTGTGCCCCAAACCCTTCTTTCTCGTGTCCCACCCACATTTCCTGGCCCCCCCCTCATTCTGTGTAAACCCAATCTTTCTGTGTCCCCCCAAACCCCCTTTTTTCATTCTCTTTGTCCCCCCCACATTCCGGTCCCACCCATCTTTTTCCCCGTTCCCACCTTTCATTCTCGTGTCCCCCCATTTTTTCCCCTGTCCCAACTCTTTTCCGTTCCCACCCATTTCTCCTGCCCCAAAACCCATCATTCTCGGGGTCCCCCCCCAATAAATTCCCCCTGCCCCACCCACATTCTCGTGCCCCCCCATATTCTCGGTCCCACCCTTTCATTTCTCGTGTCCCCCTTTCATTCCCCTTCCCCCCATCTTTCTCGTGTCCCAACCCATCTTTTCTCGTTGCCCACCCTTTATTTTTTCCTATTTTCCCAAAAAATCATTCCCCCTTTTTCCCCCCCATCATTCTGTGTCCCCCCCCAATCATTTCGTGTCCCCCCCATAAATTTCCCCTGCCCCAAACCCATAATTCTCCTGTCCCACCATCATTTCTTTGCCCCACCCACCCTTTTCTCCTGCCCCAACCCCATCATTCCCCTTGTCCCACCCCTTTTCCCAATTTCTCCTGTCCCCCCCCACCCTTCCCCCTGTCCCCCCCATCCCCCTCGTTTTCCCACCCATCTTTCCCCCTTCCCACCCTCTTTCCCTCGTTCCCCACCCTTTCCCCCTTTTCCCAACCCATCTTTTCCCCTCCTTCCCACCCCATCTTTTCCGGGTCCCACCCATCATTCTTCGTTCCCACCCATCATTCCCCTGTCCCACCCATCATTCCCCTGTCCCACCCTTTTCTTTCCTCTTTGTCCCACCCTTCATTTTTCCTGTCCACCCCTCATTTTTCTGTCCCACCCATCACCCTCTTTCCCCCCCATCTTTCCTTGTCCCAACACATCTTTCCCCGGGTGTCCCACCCATCTTTCTAGTGTCCCCCATCTTTCCCTCGGGGTCCCCCTTCTTTCTCGGGGTCCCACCCCATTTTTCGTGTCCCACCCATTTTTTCTCTTTTGGTCCCACCCACCCTTTCTTGTCCCCACCCATCTTTCTCCTTCCCCCCCAACCCTTTTCCTGGGCCCCCACCCTCATTCTCCTGTCCCACCCCCATTCTCGTGCCCCACCACCCTTGTTTCTCCCCCTGTCCCCCCCCGCCATATTCTCTGTCCCCCACCCCTTTTTCGGCCCAAACCCTTTCATTTCGTTTTTCCCCCCCTTTCCATTCTTGTTTTTCCCCACCCATCTTTCCCCCCTTGTCCCCTAAAATCTTTCCCTCGTTTTCCCCCCCCATCACCCGTTTCCCATTGGGTTCCCACCCCCCCCGGCCCAACCAAGTCCCCCCATCTTCTCGGTCCCACCCATCTTTCCTCGTTTTCCCACCCACATTCTCTGTCCCACCCATCTTTTCCTCTTTTGCCCCCCCACCCTTTTAGTCCCCCTTTCTTTTCCCGTGCCCACCCTCTTTTCCCCTGTCCCCCCCAACCCGTCACCCCCCTTTTCCCCCCCCAAACCCTTCCTATGTCCCACCCATCATTTTTAAAATTTTTCCCACCCAAATTTTTTCTCCTGTCCCACCCACCCATTCTCGTGTCCCACCCATTTTTCCTCTTCCCCACCCATCTTTCTCGTGTCCCACCCCCTTTCCTCTTTTTTGTCCCCCCCCAAATCACCCTCATGCCCACCCTTTCATCCTCTGCCCCAAACCATTTCCTGGGTTTTCCCAAAACCCATAATTTCCTCCCCCCCAAACCCCATCTTCCCCATGTCCCCCCCAACTTCCCCTTCTTTTGCCCCACCCATATTCTGGCCCCCCCCCAAATCATTCCCCCTTTTTCCAAAAACCCCAATCTTCTCGTTTTCCCACCCACCCATTTTTTGTGCCCCTCCCCCCCTTTTCTTCTCTTTCAAAAACCCCCCCCCAATTCCCCCCCGTCCCCACCCCATTTTCCTCTTGTCCCCCCCCATCTTTCTCCTGTCCCCACCCATCTTTCCCCCTTTTGTCCCCCCCCAACTTTCTCTGCCCATCCTCATTTTGTGACCCCCCCCATCTTTTTCTGTCCACCATTTTCGAGTCCCACCCTCTTTCCTCGTGTCCCACCATCATCTCGTGTCCCACCCATCTTTTCTTTTTGTCCCCCCCACATTTAGGCCCACCCATCTTTTTTCTTTGTCCCCCCACCCAACCCTCTGTCCCACCCATCTTCTCTGTCCCCCCCATCATTCTCGTGTCCCACCCATCTTTCCCCTGTCCCACCATCATCCTCGTGTCCCCCCATTCCCTGTCCAACCATCATTCTCGGTCCCTCCTTCATTTCGTGTCCCACCCTTCATTCTCGTGTCCCACCATCATTCTTCGTTCCCACCCATCATTCTTCGTTGCCCCACCCTTCATCCTCGTGTCCCCCATCATTCTCGTGTCCACCCATCATTCCGTGTCCCACCATCATTCTCGTGCCCCACCATCATTCTGTTCCCACCCTCTTTTCTCGTGTCCCCCTTCCAATCACCCTCGTGTCCCACCCTTTCATCTCGTGTCCCACCCTCTTTCCGTGTCCTCCATCATTCCGTTGTCCACCCATCATTCTCGTGTCCCACCCATCTTTTCTCATATTTTCTAGTTCACTGTTCACTGACGCCCCTACGTGTTTAGCGCATCAAAAAAAGTAATTATTCCAGCGTTCTTAGGTTGTTCTTCTTCCTTGTTCTTCCTTGTTCTTCTCTGTATTCATTCTTCTTTGGTCCTTCCTTTCCTTCCTTTCCTTCCTTCCCTTCCTTCCTTTCTTCCCTCCCTTTCCTTTCCCTTCCTTCCTTTCTTCTTTTTCCCTCCCTTTTTTCCTTCATTCCTTTCCTTATTCCTCCCCCTTCCTTCCCCCTCACTCCTTCCTTCCTTCCCTCCTCTTTCTTCCCTTCTTTCCTTCCCTCTTTTCTTCCTTCCTTCCCTCTTCCTTCCCTTCTCCTTTCCCCTCCTTCCTTCCCTCCCTTCCCTTCCCTCCTTCCTTCCTCCCCCCGTTCATCCTTTCCCCTTCCCTATCTTCCCTTCCTTTCTCCTTCCTTCCTTTCCCTCCTTCCTTCTCCTTTCCTTCCTTTCTTTCTTCCTCCTTCCCCAAACCTTCTTTCCTTTTCCTTCCTTCCTTCCCTCCTTCTTCCTTCCCTTCTCCTTCTTCACTCCCTTCCTTCCTTCCCCCCTTCCTTTCTTCATTCGTTCACTCCCTTCCTTCACTCCCTTCCTTCCTTCCCTTTCCTTTCCTTTCCTTCCTTCCCTCCTTCCTTTTTTCCTTCCCCCCTTCCTTTTTCCCCCTTTTTCCTTCCCTTTTCTCCTTCCCTTTCCTCCCTTTCTTTCCTTTTTTCCCTTCCTCCTTTTCTTCCCTTTCCCTTCTTCCTCCCTTTTCCTTCCTTCCTTCCCCCTTTTCCTTTCCCTTTCCCCTTTCCTTCCTTCCTTTTTTTCTCTCCTTTTTTTTCCTTTTTTCCCCCTTCCCCTTTCCCTCCTTCCTTTTTTCCTTCCTTCACTCCCTTCCTTCCTCCCTCCTTCCTCCCTTCCTTCCCTTCCTTCCCCTTCCTTCCACCCCTTCCTTCCTTCCTTCCATTTTTCTCTCCTTTCTTCCCTTCCTTTTTCCCTTCTTCCTTCCCTCCTTTCCCTTTCCCTTCCTTCCTTCCCTCCTTCCATTCTTCATTCGTTCACCCCCTTCCTTCCTTCACTCCCTTCCTTCACTCCCTTCCTTTCCCTTTTCCCTCCTTTCTTCTTCCTTCCTTCCTTCCCTCCTTTTTTTCTTCCCTTCACTCTCTTCCTCTTCTCCTTCCTTTTCTCCTTCCTTCCTTCCCCTTCCTTCCTTTACCCCCTTCCTCCTTTCCCCTTCCTTCCTTTTCCCTCCTTTCCCTTTTCCTTCCTTCCCTCCTTCCCCTTCCTTCCCTTCCTTCCTTCCTTCCTTTCCCTTTTTTTCTCTCCTTTCTTCCTTCCTTTCTTCCCTTCTTCCTTCCTCCCTTCCCCCCCCTTCCTTCACCCCCTTTCCCTTTCCCTTTCCCTTTTTTCACTCCCTTCCTTCCTTCACTCCTTCCTTCCTTTCCCTTTCCTTACTTCCTTCCCATCCTTCCCTCCCTTCATTCCTTCATGCCCCCAGTCTCCACCATGGTCGTACCTCCTCCTCCAGTCACTCTCGATTCGAGGAACTAGAGCTACCCTCCCGTTCCTCGGATCAAATTGATCTCCTATCATCCCCCAGTAAGTTTACCTCTTCCCCAAAATTATAACAAAATAATAATAAAAATAATAATAATAATAATAATATTATAATTATAATCATGTACATTTCCTGTTGTATATAAATTATAAGCTTTGACAAGCATGAAATTTTTTTCCCTAGTTTTATATTTTTAAAAATATATAAAATATATATAAAATATATATATTATATATTTTATTTTATATATAAGTTCAGACCTTTCCCACGATGGAAAGCGGATAAAGACATTGAAAACACACATGCTTCCTCCTACTCAACCCGGTGCCTGGCAACCCAAAACTTACCTATTTTCTGAGATGCTCCCGCCTTAACAGCCAAAAATCAAGAATATGACTCTCCTTAAGACCATGTAGAGAGTGTATTGAATCTTTCCTTGAAGATGGACAGTGGTTGCCCAAACTCACTCGGTAGCTTGGAGAGCTAGGAGTTTCGCAGATCTCCATTTGCCCCTACCAGCTTTTTTTCCTCTTCCATTGCATCAAAGGAGTTGATAAACAAATTCCTTCTGACACCCTCAGTGACTCACAGGAATAGAAGACCCTAGCTATGTCATTGCCATCACCGAATGGGGATCTTGCTGCCCACACCAAACCTAGGCAGCAGGCCCAAACAGTAAAGCTGGGATAGCCCAATTGCTAAAAAGGGTGCTTCCCAACAGCTAGGGCTGCAACATCAGATAGGGAGTTGCCCGTCTCAGGTGTGAGTGCACCTCACTCGGGGATTTTCCCCCAAAACATTTCCCCATATCGCAAGGGGAACGCGACTGACCCTAAGACCCCCGTTTTGCAGTGGCTCGCCCCTTGCTCCCCCAATTCACACAAATTAGTGTATTTGCGGCAAAGTGAAGCAGAAAAATACGGTCTACATGGTTAAAACTGTTCCAAAACCAAGGCTGGCATCAGACCAATGGGTCAACACCATTAAGAAACCCCTTGCTACAGTGGATGCCCCCCGGAGGGAGCCACGACACTTCCCGAAAACAATCCCCAAACCCCAGCAAACCCCCCCGACGGGATCCCCATTTCCTTGGAAGATTGGCAAGCTTTAGATGGGACATACTGTGTGTCCACATGGCTGACCCCATATCCATCACAGTGTGGGGCGACGGGGAGGAGTGTGCCACAGGGAGGAGTACAAGATCAGCAAGTCAGGGGACATTAGCCAACGTATCAATTTGTCCCAGTGGGATCAGAGCCCTTTGGGGATCAGGGGGAAAAAATGCCACACGTTTCCTTAAAGAATTGGGTTCCAGCTCATCGACCCCCTCCAGGGACCCAATGGCACCCACTTTCATGTTCCAGCGCCTCAGCGTCGCCATCCAAGGGAAATTGCTTGCTCTTTTGGGTTTCAGTCCAGCCTGGGAGGGCTGGAGGAAATTATATTTTTTGATACATTGGCCATTGATTTGTTTATGTTTTTTTTCGTAAAGTTTTTTGTTTAAAATAAATTTTCACATAGAATATAAATATAGGGGTGGGGGAGAAGAAAAATTAAAAACAGCCCCGGGGGGAAAACCCCTTGAGTTTTCCCTGGGGTACGTTTTTTTGTTTTCTTGGGGTAGGGTCCCCATTCCAGCTATGAGGGGGTATTTCCTATTATATATATATATTATATATATTATATATATAATATATATATATATATATTATATATATTGTTGCAAATCAAAAATTTTTTTAAAGAACTTCAGAATGGGGATTTTTACCATTTATCTTTATGCAAAAAGATTTTTGGATCCGGTTTGGTAATTAGATTTAGGGGGAATAATTCAATGGGAAACTCCATAGAAAAATTTTCAAATTATTAAAGTATTTAAATAAAATTATTTCTCTTTGTTTTAAATTTTAAACCTTAATACTTTGTCAATAAAATTACCTATACATTTATTTCCCAAAAATCAGGGGAAATGTCATATTAATAAGGAATTTTTTTTTATTTTCCTGTATCTAAGTCCTCATTAATATTACGCTTTTTCTTAAAAGACTGAGACTCAAAATACAAAAGGGTACAAGATTTTAACAAGCCCTTTGAATCTGGCCGTAAAGTATTTTATGGATTCTGAAGACCAAGAATAAAAATATAAAAGGTCTTTAAAAGTAATGAGGACAAGTGAGCGGTTGAGTCCGTTCTCAAACATTCAACGTACACCTAAGGCCAATATACGATCGTTGTCAGGGCTAGAGCTGGGAGAAACGACTACTTCCCAGTCGTTACGCGTCGTCAGGTTGGATCAGCTGAGCCACGTCAGCCACCCGTAAAAAAACTGAACAATTACCGGATGGTTCCGAGATTTTAAAACTCTATATACAAATATCCTACCTAAACATAATAGTAAAAATAAAGTGATTTTTTAAAAATAGTGATATTAACGATAATATGAAAATTAACAAAAATAGTGTAATAACGATAAAGTGAAATAACTTTTAATATGATAATAACGATAATAGTGATAAGATAAAGTGATAAAAACATAATATTGATAAGATAATAGTGATAATAAAATAATAGGATAATAACGATAAATGATAAAAAACAATATTTTTGAAAACGATAATTGAAAATAACAATAATAGGAAATAACGAAAATATGATAATAACAATAATATTGATAACGTTTAATATGTAAAAACGAAATGTGTAATAACGAAAATAGTGTAATAACGATAATAGTGAAAACGAAAATAGTGTTTAATAACAATAAATTTTTTAACGAAAAAGTGATATAACTTTTAATGTGATAAAACGATAATATGATATAACAAATAGTAATAACGAAATGTGTAATAACAAAATTTAAAATAACAATAATAGTGATAATAACAATAATATTGAAAACGATAATAGTGATAATAACGATAATAGTGATAATAACATAATTGATAAACATAATAGTAATAACAAAATGTGTAAAACGAAAATAGTAAAAAAACCCATTTTTTTTTAAAATTATTAACAGAAAAAAATAAAAACGCCAAGTCTCTATTTTAGCTAAAAAGGGGGGATTTTTCCGCTATAATTTAAAAGTGATGAAAAATCTCTTAAAAATTTTTAAAATAAAAAGGGATGCCCAATTTGGGGAATATAACACCCCCCCCCCGTACGACAGTGGTGCAGTAGGAGTTTGCAAGCTCTTTGGTAATATCCCTTTATAGTAAGCGCCCTATGGTAAATAAGGCAAGTGTATAGGGAAGAATGGAGAAGAGAACTCGAAAGCAGGTTTTATTTCCCGAGGATGAGTTTTTGGAAAAATGGCCAAAGAACTTTTTGGGAGTGGTTTCCCTATAATTCGAGAATGGAGTCCGGACAGACTGTCGGGTCACCATGTGGTTTAAATACTTCGTCCATCAACGAAAGGCTTTCATAGTCTTACTGTCAATATAAAGAAAATTTTAACAAAAATAATAAATATATATAAATTAGGCTCTAAGTTACTCTTTACTTTATTTCATTTTGGGGTAACATTTTTTTTTTCGGGGGGCGGAGAAAGAGTATCAGCAAATTATGTTAAGGGATCCATTTAAAGTGTTAATTTTTAAAGATAAGGTTGGATTTCAACCCCACCTGGGGATTCGGGTGTTCTTTGATTTCTAGAATTAATATAAATTAAAAGGGGGTTGGATCGAAAATCCCATAATTTTTGGGGGGGGGGGGGGGTTCCCAAAAATGTCAAAATGTTCCAAAAGATTTTTTCGGGGGCAAGAGCTTCTTCTCTAAGGGGTAATTCTTTGGTGACTTTTAATTTTGAAGAAAAAAAAAAAGGGATGAAAAATATCGAGGGGGGGGATTTCTAAAGTAACACCGCCCCCACACCCTAACCGCTGGCTCCATGTTAAAAAGAAGGTTTTGATTAAAGTAAAGTTTTTCAATAGGGTGACGAAAAAAGAAACCGCTTAAACCCATTAAAAAGCTATCTCAAAATCTTTCGTCAAAAAAATTTTCTTACTAGGGGTTAACTTAGTAAGAGGAGATGAACCTGAGAAAAATTAGGACAGAAACGTCGTAATAACCATCTTTTCCAAGGAAAACCTCGTTAGACTTTCTATCTTGGGGATGGAAACTCGGCAATGGCTCTAACTTTTACATAAACAGGCGTACCTCCCCTGCCTATACAAAACCGAGGTATTTAATTTGGGCTTGCCCAAAAACTGACACTTGGTTTAAATTTTATGGTGAAGTTTACTTTTCTAATTTTCTTAAAAAAGGGTTTTCCCGGCGAAAAAATTTGCCCACTCATTGTATAATAACAAAATCGTCTAGATTGCATCCACCCCTTCTAAATATTGGTCGGGGTTTTCTCGGCGCTAAAAAGGAAAGGGGCCCCCGCTTTTACCAACCCGAAGGGCAAAACCGATAATTGAATAATTTTTTCCCCCTTTGTATAGTAAAGGGGTATTTCTTGGGTCGCTGGGTAAGCGGCACTTGGTAATAGCCCCTTTAAATAAATCCAGGCGGGGCAAGGGGGCTCCTGATACTCGTCTTTTAGATCACAATGGGGGTAGTGGGAAACCATCGGGTCCCGGGTGAGGCATTAACCTTTACGATAATCAGTGCACTTCTAGAAGTTCCATCAGGCTTGGGAACTAATTAGGGGGCGAGGCCCAGGACTTTTCTCCGTTCATAGCCCCATGGGACAACAAAAAATTCTCTTTTTTTTTAAAATTTTTTCTTTTTTGGTGGATTTGCCCAAAAAAGGGAGTTTGCAAGGCTTTGCCTTGTACATTATGTCGTAAATTTCCCCAATGGCAACACCTAGGGACTCATGAATAAAACCTCATAACGTATATAAAGTCTTTGATATTTTGGGTTTTTTAAAATCAAGGCCCTAAAAGGTATCAAGAGTTTGCAATGTTTAAAATTTTTTAAACTATTCTAGGGCTTTAGAGATGCTGGCAGACTTCTTTTCATTTCAGCTAAAAAGAACTGCGAAACGGGTAGATACTAGGGTGGAAACCCTTAGTTGGTTTATGTGATAAGTTTTTGGGCTTTTTGTTTCCGGAGTTTTTTAGTACAAAATTTTACCTCATTACCGTAAAAACATTTCCCAAAGGCCTTCGTTCTAGGTTGCAGAGCGTGTCCAGGTAAAAAAATTTCTGTCCCATCACATGTCACCGGGTTTAAAGAAACGAGGCGGGTGTTTTTGCCAAAACAATGCTTTATCGGGGACTGGGCCTTGTAATTTTTTTTGGGGGAAAATTTCCCTCGTTTGACAAACGCTTTCGCTTTAAAGGTTGGATTTGTTTAAGCGGGGGGTTTGTTTTTCCCGGGTCCATGAATCTTTTAGTACGGGGGGGGCCCGCGTACTGGTGTCCGTAAATTTTCAAATGGACTGCCCCAGGCTTTCTTGTTCGCTTTCCCTTAAGGCGAAAAAGGGGAAAATGGTTTCCCTTCGTCCAATCTCTGGAAAAACGCCGCAGTACGCTCTATCATTGATTTTAATGTTTATGAAACGTTCGGGGGCTCCTTGCGACTGGGGGTGTAAGCAACAGAAAATAGGAATAAATTTCCGGGGCGTGATAAGGCTCACGAAACTTTAAAAGTAAAGTTTGAACCTTGATGGGGATTGAATTTTGGGGAATCCCCACCTGTGAGAAATTTTTTTGCAAAGCTCGAACAATAGGGGAGAATTTTTTTTTCTCAAAGGGTACCCTCTGGATAGAGAAAACGACTCCAAAATTTGTAAACAAAATTTTGATTCCCTTTTTAGCTTGGGTAACGGACCAACCAATCATTATCGGGCGGAGAAGGGCTCCCACTGAGGAAAACGGAATGAGGGGAATGGTGGAGGTGTGTGCAAAGGTTTGCCGGTCATTGGGCAGTTTTGAAAACCTTTTTAGATAGCTTTCCACATCTCCTTCTTTGGCCAATGAAATGTTTGGGCTATTTTGCCCAGCTTTTTCTTTACCCCAATGTCTCCCATGGGCTATGGGGGGGAAAAACTAATGCCAATTCTCTAAAGGGCTGGTAGCACTATAGTGTTTGGGTAGCAGATGATGTCGGAGAAAAAAGAGACTTTTCCTTTCTCTTAAATATACCGTTAGCAAGGTAGTAACAATTTTCCGGTCTTGGGCGCTCTTCTGAAAATAGCTTTTCCTTAATTTCCTGGGGTGGATAAGGAACTGACCCCCTTTTAAATCTTTTTTCGATGTTTTTTAAATATCAAAATCTTGAAAGGGCCGATCTAGAATATTTAGTTTGAAGTCCGGGTTGTAAGGATCGATGAACAATAAATAAGCCTAAATCTTCGCCTTATTTGGGATTCAGTTGATAAAGGATTTTGAAGCCTCTGAATTGCTTTTTTAAAAAAACATGAGGGAAATAAGGGTAGGACCCCTCTTTTCGAGCTTCATGGCAAGTTATGTCAGTAGAATTATAATAAAAAGGGGTTCTGGGTTTATACCCGGATAGTCTAGTTCATTGCCTATGATAAGTCAACCCCCCTGAATAAAAAAAGTTTCATGGATATACCTACGACACAAAGCCAGTATGGGTTTTTGGTTTTTGGGATGTATATCCTGTGGGGCACTTTTAATGGCGCCCCTAGGCTTCTAATAAGACACTGTTTGGCGGTCATATCACTTCGGGAAGTTTTCCCTGCTTCAACAATTTAAAAAATTCCAGTATAGGGAAGGAATTAATTTCAACTAATTGAGTCTCGTCTATTCCAACTTTCACTTAGCAAGTAGAGATCTAGCTGATAAATATCTTTTTCTAAAACAGCTTAGTATTGAGTCATCTGGAATGACTTGATTGTTCTTGTGAACTTTTTTGGGTACTGGGTTTTCTTTTCTTTTTGAGTTGATAAAGTTTTTTCCCGGGTTTGGAAACGAAGCGCCGTTCCGGTTCCCTCTCTACCCCAATAAAGTATTTCCTTCATCCCTTTCTTTTTTTAAAAATTTAATGCATTCAACCCCCTTTTTATGCCTTTAGTGGTTCTAAACTTTTCCTAGGTTGTTTTAAATTTATTAGTGGAGGTATCATAGGGGTCTGTAAGGATTCTGTATGCGAGCATCTCTGTAAGATTGGATCGTCCTTTTTTAGGGGCATATTTATTACGTTTTTTTATTTTTTTGTTTCCCCAAATCAATTGTTGAGATATTTATAATTATCGGCGAGCGAGGTTTGTTTCTAGTATTTTTTACTATGGGGCAAACAAATCAAATACCTAGAAAGTCTTTGGTAAATTATTATAGAAACCCTCTGCGGGATCAATTGGGAAAGACTTTCCATAGTTTTAACAGTTAGAAGCTTACACCATCTCTCAAAAGCGATTTTCTTTTCATGCAAATCTAATACGACTGAGTTGGTGGCGTTTTAATCTCTGAAGGTTTTTTATAACTTAGGGGAGGAGATAAAAGTCTCTAGGATAGCCTTCTTTAAGGGAAATCAAAATTCCACATTTTTCTAAAAGGAAAGTAGCCGACAACTTTGAGCTTTACCAATTTTTGTCGGGGCCGCCATAGCACGGGGTTGTTTCTCAGGATTCAAAATAAGTTCAAAAATCCTTTCTTTTAAAAGGCCCCAGATGCATTTTTTGTATATTGAAAAAATCATTTGGGTTCAGTTTTTTTCACTCACTTTCCCTTGTTGTTGTTGTTTTATATAGCGGGCGTTTCCCTTTTTGAAAGCGTCTTAAATTTTAAATTTTACGCTGGCCTCAATTTGAGCGTCTGTAAAATAAATATTCCTTTTTAAATTTTTCTCAAACTGACTTGAGAATTGCCCGGGTATCGAAATGGGGAATTAAACTGGCGGTATGGGATTTCCTTTAGAGTGCACCTTGGGGGGGAAAAGGCTGCCCAATAATAGGAATGCCGAACAGGGGCTGCCCCGCAGAAACTTCATATCTTTCTAGAGGCAAAAGGGTCTTAATCTATCTGATTTTTTTCAAGATCAACTCTTTGAAAATTTTTCTTCTAATACTTCGATTCTCGACTGGGAGCTTCTTGAGAAAAATAAACTTTCTGAGAGAATCTCCTGCCCACCGAAAAATTCACCTGATGGTTCCCAGACTTAACTTTTATCCAAGAAATTTTCCCACCTAAACATAATAGTAAAAAAAATAGTGATAATTACAAAATAGTGATAAAACGATAATGTGATTAAAACAAAAATTGGATAATAAGTAATAGTGAATAACAATAATAGTGATAACGATAATAGTGATAATAACAAAAATTGATAACGTAATAGTGATAATAACAAAAATATTGATAACGTAATAGTGAAATAACAATAATAGTGTAACGATAATATGATAATAACCGGTATTTTTCATTATAACCCGTAATAATATAACGCCCAAAATCTCTATATTAGCTATAAACGGGGACTTTCGCGCTATAATATTAAATGATGAAACATGCTCTTACAATTTTTAAATAAAAAGGAGACCAATTTTTAAGATTAAAAAATAATATATATTATTATATATTTATATTATAAAATTTTTTTATATTATTATTTAAAATAAATATATTATATTTAAAAATTATATTTATATATATTTATTATATATATGACGCACGTGGGTATTTTTTGATTCAGTTTTACGCACGTGGGCAAATTTCGTCACAGGTGACGGTGGGTTTTTTCTTCTCTGGGGGTTTGTGACGGGGGCGTGACGCCCTGACGCAGTTTTGCGCGGCTCCCGTCACTAAGACGTACCCCGTGTAACTCACTGCAGGGGGAAGATTTTCGTCTGGCCTCGCCCCTTTTTTTTTTTGGTCAGAGATGTTAGGGAGGCTGGGGTTACTCTCTCTCTCTCTCCTCTCTCCTCTCTCTCTCTTCTCTCTCTCTCTCTCTTTCTTGTCTTCTCTGTCTCTCTCTCTCTCTGTCTCTGTCTCGTCTGTCTCGTCTCTGTTCTCTTCTGTCCTCTTCTGTCTCTTGTCTGTTCTCTCTCTCTCTCTTCTCCTCTCTTTCTCACAACCCACACACACACACCACACACCACACACAACAACACAACTCACCAAACAAAAGGCCAAGTGTCTTCGATAAGTGCCTTTAACAACTAGTAACCCCTACACCACACAAAAATATATTTATATATTATATATTATATATAAAATATAAATATATATATATTATATATATATATTTTTATAATAATTCGCAACAACTCCTTTCCCCACCACACCACAGGGTCCAACTGGAAAACTGAAGACAAGGGCGAGTACAGGGACTTAGGGAAAATTTCTTCAGTCAAGAGTCGTCAGGAATGGGAATAGCCAGAAGTGAAGTAGTGGGGGCAGGGGAACCATACATAGTTTTAAGAAGAGGTTGACAAAGCCGGAAGCAGAGAGGGAGGGACCTTTGGACAGTGAAGGGGGACCCCGGAGCTGAGTCTCGACCCCTGCAACCACAATTAGGGAGTAACACACACACACACACACACCACACCACACACACCCACATAACAAAAATTTGACGAGTATGCCATAAATCGGGCCCAAGAGCTGGGCTTAAAACCCAAAATTTTCCCCGTAGGAGCAGCACCCACCCGAACACAGCGTCCATCGTGAGCGTCCCAAGCCTCAGGGAAATCCTCACCAGCAGTGTGACTCCGTCCCCCTGGTTTTTAAGGCCCCTGTGGACCTTCTATACATATAAAGAATACCCAAAAAAGGTTTGGGGGACTTTTCATTTAAAAAACACCCCGAACAAAGTAATACAAAAGCTGCAAAGCTCTACGCTTAATTACCCCGTAAAACAAAAAAATACAACAAATTTTTGAGATAAAAAATTATTAATACACACAACATCCTCATTAAACGGCTTTTATTATAATCCTTCGGGCATTTAGGCGGAAAATGAGAAGGCTCGATCCCTTTGTCCACCAATAGAGTGGGAAACGTCATCTGCCTGAAAGAATATAATGGGAACGGCAAAGCAATGGGGCCGGTAAAAAATTAATAACCAAAACAAAGGGAAAAAAAAAGATCTTTAACAAAAGATAAATTAAAAAAAAGAAAACAAAAAAATCTTTCATGAACGCAGAAACCGGTTTATAAGGTCTTTTTGGAACCCTTAATAACCCCGGCACAGTACCTAACCTTGGTACCCCTTCTATGGGCACCAGTGGAGTTAAAATAGGGTAGGTGGGCCATTGGTCCCCCACCCACCTGTACCAGTGGCCCCCCCCAGCTGTCCCCCCCCCGCACCACCTGGGTTGGGACCATAACACAAGTGGAAACAACTGAAGGGTCTAACAAGTTATATCCTGTGTAACTTTAAAATGCTTGTGTATGTTTTAAACCATTAAGAAAAACCTTTTCATAGAGTCTGCATAGATGCCTATAAAAGCTTGGGATTATAAAAAAGAGGTAATATGGAACAGAGGGAAAGAAATAGAGTTCCGAAAGTTTTTTTTTGTTTATTTCTTTCCCTGAAAAAGTACCCCCAGTGTGGGCTGTGGGTGGGTACCACAGTTGCTGCTTTAAAGTGGGGGTACCCCCAGTGTGGTGTGTGAGGTGGGAGTACCCACAGTGGGTGCTGTGAGGTGGGGGACCCCCAGTGTGGTGCTGTAAGGGGGGAGTTTCCCCCATGTGGGGGCTGTAAAAATGGGAGTACCCACGTGTGGGGTGGAGGTGGGGGTACCAAGTTTGGGGGTGAGGGGGGGAGTACCCCCGTGTGGTGCGTAAAGGGGGGAGTACCCACAGTGTGGTGCTGTAAAGTGGGAGTACCCACAGTGTGGTGCTGTGAGGTGGGAGTACCCACAGTGTGGTGCTGTGAGGTGGGAGTACCCACAGTGTGCGCTGTAAAAATTTTGGGTACCCACAGTGTGGTGCGTGAGGTGGGGTACCCCAGTGTGGTGCTGTAAAGTGGGAGTCCCACAGTGTGGTGCTGTGAGGGGGGTACCCCCCGTGTGGGTTTTGTAAGGGGGAGTACCCACAGTGTGGTGCCCGTAAAGGGGTCCCACAGTGTGGTGCTGTGAGGTGGGAGTACCCACAGTGTGGTGCTGTGAGGTGGGAGTACCCACAGTGTGGTGCTGTGAGGTGGGAGTACCCACAGTGTGGTGCTGTAAAGTGGGAGTACCCACAGTGTGGTGCTGTGAGGTGGGAGTACCCACAGTGTGGTGCTGGAAGGGAGTACCCACAGTGTTTCTGCTGTAAAGTGGGGGGTACCCACGTGTGGTGGTGTGGGGAAGAGTAATACCCACAGTGGGGCTTAAAGTGGGGTACCCCAGTGTGGGCTGTGAGGTGGGGGTACCCCCAGTTGGTGGTAAAGGGGATACCCCAGTGTGGTGCTGTAAAGTGGGATCCACATGTGGGGCTGTGAGGTGGGAGTCCCCCCATGTGGGGCTGTTTAGGGGGATCCCACAGTGTGTGCTGAAAGTGGGAGTTTTCCCAAGTTGGTGCGTGAGGTGGGGGTACCCACAGTGTGGTGCTTGAGGGGGAGTACCCACAGTGTGGTGCTGTGAGGTTTGGGGTACCACATTGGTGCGGAGGTGGGAGTACCACAGTGTCTGGCTGTAAATGGGAGTACCCACCGTGGTTGCTGTAAGGTGGGATTCCCACATGTGCGCTGTAGGTGGGAGACCACGTGTGCTGCTGAAAAGGGGGGAAGTACCCACAGTTTGTTTCTGTAAGGTGGGAGTACCCACAGTGTGTTGCTGTAAGGGGGGAGTACCACATGTGTGCTTTTAATGGGGGTACCCCCATTGTTGCTGTAAGGTGGGGGTACCCACAGTGTGCCTTAAGGTGGGAGTACCCCCGTGTGTTGCTGTAAGGTGGGAGTACCCAAGTGGCTGCTGTAAGGTGGGAGTACCCCCAGTGTGTGCGTAAGGGGGGGGAGTACCCCCCAGGTGGGGCTGTAAGGGGTGGGGGACCCCCTGTGTTGCTGTAAGGGGGGAGTACCCACATTTTCGCGTAAGGTGGGGAGTCCCCCAGGGGGTGCTGTAAGGTGGGAGTACCCCAGTTTTTGCTGTGGTGGGAAGGGGACCCACTTTTGCGCTGTAAAGGGGGGGAGTACCCTCAGTGGTTGCTGTAAGGTGGGAGTACCCACGTTGTTGTGTAAGGGGGAGACCCAAGTGTGTTGCTGTAAGGTGGAGTACCCACAGGTGCGCTGTAAGGTGGGAGACCCACAGTGTGTGCTGTTTTAGGGGGAGACCCCCATGTGCTGCTTTAAGGGGGAGTACCCACAGTGTGCTGCGTAAGGTGGGGGTACCCCCAGTGTGCTGCGTAAGGTGGGGTACCCACAGTGTGGGGCTTAAAAGGGGGGATACCCACGTGTGTTGCTGTAAGGTGGGAGTCCACAGTTGCTGCTGAAGGTGGGGAGTACCCACAGTGGGGGCTGTAAGGTGGGAGTACCCACAGGTGTTGCTGTAAGGGGGGGGAGTTCCCCCCGTGGCTGTTGTAAGGTGGGGTACCCCCAGTGTGTTGCTGTAAAATGGGAGTACCCACAGTGTGGTGCTGTAATTTGGGAGTACCCACAGTGGGTTTTCTGTAAGGTGGAGTTAAAACCCCCGTTGTTGCTTTTAAGGTGGGGGTACCCCGGTGTTGCTGTAAGTGGGAGTACCCACAGTGTGCTGTGTAAGGTGGGAGTACCCAATTGGTGCGAAAAGGGGGGAGTACCCCCAGTGGTTGTGAAGGTGGGAGTACCCCAGGGGTTTCTGTAAGGTGGAGTACCCCCAGTGTGCTGTTAAGGTGGGAGTACCCACAGTGTGCTGCTGGAGGTGGGGAGTACCCACATGTCTGTTTAAGGGGGATTACCCCCAGTGTGTTTTCTTAAGGGGGGTCCCCAGTGTGGTGCGTAAAATGGGAGTACCCACAGTGTGGTGCTGTAAAGTGGGAGTACCCACAAGGGGCTGTTTAAGGGGGGGGGGCACCCACGGTGCGTTGTAAGGTGGGGACCCAGTGTGCTGTTTAAAAGGTGGGAGTACCCCCAGGTGTTGCTGTAAAGGGGGGGTACCCCGTGTGTTGCTGTAAGGTGGGAGTACCACAGTGCTGCTGAAGGTGGAGTACCCACAGTGTGTTGCGAAGGTGGGAGTACCCCAAATGTGCTGCTGTAAGGGGAGTACCCACAGTGTGCTGCTGTAGGTGGGAGTACCCACAGTGTGCTGCTGTAAGGTGGGAGTACCCACAGTGTGCTGCTGTAAGGTGGGAGTACCCACAGTGTGTTGCTGTAAGGTGGGAGTACCCACAGTGTGTTGCTGTAAGGTGGGAGTACCCACAGTGTGCTCGTAAAGGGGGGAGCACCCAGGTCTGCGTAGGTGGGAGTCCCCCAGTGTGCTGCTGTAAGGGGGATACCCCGTGTTTCTGCTGTAAGGTGGGAGTACCCCCAGTGTGTTGCTGTAAGGGGGATACCCACTTGTGCGCTTAAAGGGGGGAGCACCCACATGTGTGCTAGGTGGGAAAAATGAGAGTTACATGGTGAGAAGGCGTGGTAGTGGACAAAATGATGGGCGTGGGTGGTGGGCGTCAACACACGCACCTCAGCGTCGTGGTGAAGCGTGTGGAGGACAGTGTGGGCGTGTCGCAGGTCCCACAGGTAAACACAGGCGTCAGTTCCCCAGGAGGTGGTATCTCCCACCAGCTCAGCGCAGCGCCATTTACCCCCCCTGGGTGCCTCCAGGGGGCTCCCCGGCTCCCGGAGAGGACGATCAGGGTTTAGTTACGCCCGTTTTTTTCCCCAGCCCAAAATTTTTGATTAATTCCCGACACCGGGCAGGGTGACCCAAATTTTTTCAATATAGAATCATGGAAAGTTAGTTAAAGTGGAAGAGGGCATGGAAATAGTTACTATGGTAAGAGGTCATGGAAGCCTAGTTACTATGGGGAAGAGGTCTGGAAACCCCTAGTTACTATGGTAGGAGGGGCATGGAAGCCTAGTTATATGGTAAGAGGTCATGGAACTAGTTACTATGGTAGAGAGGTATGGAAACCCATTACTATGGTAGAGAGGTCATGGAAACCTAGTTACTATGGTAGAGAGGTCATGGAAGCCTAGTTACTATGGTAGAGAGGTCATGGAAGCCTAGTTACTATGGTAGAGAGGTCATGGAAGCCTAGTTACTATGGTAGAGAAGTCATGGAAGCCTAGTTACTATGGTAGATAGATCGAATGAGCCTAGTACTCTATTAAAAGGGAATTTTTTTTTATAGAGGCCTATTACTCCAGAGGTTATCTACTCATTAAGTCCCCAAGCTACTTATTTTGTTACAAAGGGGTACTGAGTTCATGGGGTGCTGAGTCTACATGGGGCTGACTGATCTACAAGGTGCTGATGAGTCTACAAGGGGTGATGGTCTCAAGGTGCTGTGAGCACAAGGTGCTGATGAGTCTCAAGGTGCTGAATGGTCTACAAGGTGCTGACTGAGTCTACAACTATCTTCTCTGATATCTATCTACTCTAGACTCACTCGCGGGTGCGGGCGTCCCACAGCCTGACAGAGCCGTCGAAGGAGGCGGTGTAGAGGGCGTGACCTGACCTGTCGACGCCCACGCCCACCACTGCCCCCCTGTGTCCTGACAGCTCTGACACGCACTCACCTGTTGGGGAAAAAATAGCTCTGACCATAGCTTAACAGACTGTTGATTTTCCGTTTTCTTCCTACATCAGTTTCCCCTTAAGAGATTTTCTGTATACAGATTCGCACAGACTTGACACGTACAGATTCGGACAGTCTTATAACACGTACAGATAGGCACGGACCTATGACACGTACAGATACGCACACTTATGATACATACAGATATACGCAGACTTTATGACACAGACTTTATGACATATAGATACACAGATCCATGACACACAGACACATTACACTTACAGACATACGGACACATGGCACAGACACATGACTCCTAGAGATACACACTTACAGACACACAGACATATGACACTTACGCACAGACACATGACACACACAGACATATAAAAACTTACAGACACAAGACACTTAAAACACAGGCACACACAGAAAACTTTAAAAAACACAGACCCCCTGGAAACTTACAGACAAAGACACAGATTACATACAGACAGAAAGAAAAGACAGAAACAGACAGACAGACAGACAACACACACACACACACCCCAAAAACCCACAACACACACACACACACACACAAAAAACCCCACACACACACAAAACACAAAAAAAAAAAAAAAAAAAAATAGTTAAAATGACCTCTTTCTGGGGGTCCTCTTCAGCAAAACGAGTCTTAAACAAAGCACAAAGGGATATAAGGAAGAAATGAAGGGCGGAGGCACCGGGCAAAAAGGCCTACGGCCCATGCTGGGTTTTTTTTAAATTAAATGTTTTTTTTTTGACTGCCCCAAAATTGGGGCCCCCAGACCCCTGGCGGGGTATCCATGCCCCCGGTAAATGAGGGGGTCAAACGGGAGGGCATGGGGGCCCAACTACCACTGGCCCCCGGGGGCCCGCTAGTAGTAATTAAAGGGAACCCGTCGAGGTCTCCCACAGACCACCGTCCCGTCGAAGCGCATTTCGAAAACCAACCACTGTGGGGGAAGGGAGGGAGGGGGGGAAAGAGAAGGGGGTTGGGGAAAAGGGTAGGGAGGAAAAAAAGGGGAGGGTGAAGAAGGAGGGAGAAGGAGGGAGGGGGGGAAAGAGAATGGGGGATGGGGAAAGGGGGTGGAGGAAGAGGGGAAAGAGGAAGGGAAAGATTAAAGGGTGAGAGAGAGGGGAGGGCAAGAGAGGGGGGAATAGGAAAGAAAGGAAAGGAGGGAGGGAAAAGAAAAGAAGAGCGAGAGAGGGTGGGGGAGGATGGGGATAAAGGGAAAAGGAAGGAGATTGGGGGAAGGAAGAAAGTTTGAAAAAAAAAAAGGAAATTTTGAAAACTTGGAAAACAAAAAATTTAAAAAACCGGCCCCACCAAACCCACAAAACCCAACCCCCGAAAAATTGGGGGCCCCACCCCTTTAACCCACAAGTGAGAAAAGGGGGAGTCCCCCCTTTAGCCAGAGGGGTTAAGGGAGACCACCTTCCCCCTCCCTTTTAAACCCCCGAATGACGGGAAAAAACGTTGTTTAGGGCCCTTTTTGGGAAGGACATAGGCCTGGTCGGGAGGTTTTTGGAAAACCCTTTTGTCGTAATCCCTTTGAATGACGGAGACCTGTTTTTTATGATGGTTTTTATTTGGTTAGTAAATGTCGGGTTTTTTAGTGAGGTCTGTTTTTATGATGGTCTGTTTTAGTGGGCCCGGGATGTCCAGTGTTTGGTTTTAAATGTTTTGATGATGGTCTGTTGTTAGTGCTGGCTTTTTTGTTTTTTTTGGCTGGCCTGTTGTTGTGATCTGTTTTTTAGTGATGATCTGTTTTTTAGGTGGTCTGTTTTATTGAGGGGTCTGTTTTTATTGATGGTCGTTGTTAGTAAAGGTCTTTTGTTAGTAAAGGTCTGTTGTTAGTAAATGGTCTTTTTGTTAGTGTTTGGCCCTGTTTTTAGGGGACGGTCTTTTTTAGGAGGGGCCCTTTTTGTTAGTTTTGGTCTGTTGTTAGCGATGGCCCGTTGTTATACTGGTATTTTGTTGTGATATCTGTGTTAGGGGCTGGCGGGTTTTTAGTGAGGGCTTTTTGTTAGTGCTGGTCTTTTTGTTAGTGATGATCTGTTGTTAGTGATGGTCTTTTTGGTTAGTGATTGTCTGTTGTTAGGGGGATGGTCTTTGTTATTGATGGTCTGTTGTTAGTGAGGGTCTGTTTTTTAGTGATGGTCTGTATTTAAGTGTGGTCTGTTGTTAGGGGTTTGTCTTTTGTTAGTGATTTTCTGTTTTTACGAGGGGTCTTTTGTTAGTACTGTCTGTTTTAGTGATGATCTGTTTTTAGGGGCTGGTCGGGGTTTTTTAAGTGATGGCCCTTTTTTAGTAAAGGTCTTTGTTAGTGATGGTCTGTTTTTAGTGATGACTGTTTTTATTGATGATCTGTTGTTAGTGTTTGGTCTTTTTGTTATTGATTTTTCTTTTGTTAGCCCCGGTCTGTTGTTATTATCTTTCTGTCGTTATTGTTTCGCCCTTGTTTTTTTTGAGGGTCTGTTTTAGTGCTGTCTGTTTTTATACTGGCCCTTTTTTTGAAAATTTTTTTTTCTGTTAGTGCTCAGAACACACACACACACAACACACACACACACACAACACACCAAAACACACACACACACACACACCCCCCTAAAGCTAAAACTTTCTCTCAATGTATATACACTGAGAAGGAATATACATACTCCGTGTACATGAAATAAAAATTTGTGTACTGTCAAGATTAAAGGACAAAAACACATCGACTAAAGGGTTGAGGGCCTGATTACCTCATTCTCCTCCGTTCTTCAATTTTCCCTCCTTTTGTATGGACTGTTTGAAGCCACTGTTTTGGCAAAACGTTTCCTCAAAAAAGTTTCCCCAAGATTTTCCCACATGGGGCCCAAATTTCAAAAATTCGGTTCTCGGGAACCATTCATCTAAAAAAATTTTCCCAGGGATAACACAGAGAGTACAGCGTATATACTCTGAGGGGTGTATATATCTCAGTGTAAATAAAAACACAAGCCTCACGAGTGGCGTCCTTTTAAGTCCAAAAAGGGGAGGGGGAAAGTATTTGGGGCGGGGAGGGTGGAGGTGGGCGAAGTGGGGGGGTGGAGGCGGGGAGGGCGTGTATAAGGCAAACCCACCGGGCCCGCTCAACGGGGCTCTCGCTGACCCAGGAGCCCCTTTTCCCGACCATCCCCTTTTGTCGTCCCTCTGACACTTCGGAGCTGTGGAAAGTGAGCCACGGGGCCAAAACAGCGTTGATGCTCTACGTAGAGGGAAACTTTGTGTGTGGACGGAAAATTTTAATTTATTTCCTATTTGTGGGAAAAAAAATGAAATAAAAAAACCCCCATCATAATAATAATAATAATTTTAAAAATAATACGAAAAAAATTTAAACATAATAATAAAATGATTACCCAACAAAAAAAAAAATAATAAAAAAATAAAAATAATAATAATTTTTTGATAATAAAAATTAATAAAAAAAAAATAATAAAAATTTTTTTTTCATAATAAAAATTTAATAAATAAAAATAAAAATAAAAAAGTAAAAAAATTTAAAAATTAATAAAAAAATAAAATAAAAATAATAATAAAAAATAATAAATATAATAAAAAAATAAAATAAAAAAAAATTAAAAAAAAAAAAAAAAAAAAAATTTTTTTTTTTTTTTGATTAAAAATTTTTCAATTTTTTTTTTTTTTTTTTTTTTTTTTTCCTTTAGTTAAACCGTTCAAAATTTTGAATAATTTAGATGACAAAATTATTCCCGGGTAATATTTTAGCACTCACGTTCCCAGTCAAAAGGGAAAAAAAAATTAATCTAGCCAGGAAACTTATTTTCCGCCCCCGAACAAACACCAGCGCAGCAGCAGCAGCAGCGGATTTGACATGGGTGAGTCTGTTTTACCAGGTTACTCACAGAGGAGGCTCCTCCAGGGTCTCCCTGAGGGGTTACTCAGGGAAAAGGTTTACTCACTCAGGTCGTAGGTCAGTAGGTTACCTCTCTAGGGCAGAGTGTCCACCCTGGGGGTCGGGCCAAACTCAAAAGGCACCCCTGTGGATTTTGGGGGGAAGGGTGAGGAGGGGTTTATTGAGGGAGGGGCCCAATAAAAGGGGTTTTAGGTGAATAGTGGGTAAAGGAAAGAGTAAAAATGATAGGGGGATAAATAAATTTAAATTTTAAGGGTTTAAATGATGGTAAAGGTAAATTTTTAAAACGGTCAATTAGCAAAACTCTTTTTAAAAAAAAATTTTTTTTTTTATAATTTTAAAAGATATTTTTTTTCATTAATGTTAAGAAAAAATTTTTTAATTTTTCCCCAAAAGATTTTTAAAAATTTACCAAACCCTTTTATAAAAACCCAAGAAAAATTTATTTTAGCCTAACCCAATAAAAAATTTTTTTCTTAAAAAACCCGGGTTTTTTCGGGGTTAATTTTTGGGCAAAATTTATTGCTACACAAATTTTTCACTTGTCCTAAATGGCAAGAGGAGCTTGCTTTTAAAAAAGCCAAAAATGAAAAGTTCTGCCTTTTCGGCACGAATATATATAATAAAATTAAAAATAAAAAATTATTTTTAAAAATATATATAAAATATATAAAAATATAAAAAAATAAAATATAAAATATAATAAAAAAAATCGAAAAGGGCCGAGGGAACAGGATCAAAAACAACCACGGGGGGAGTAGAATGATAGGCCTTTCGTGTTGCAATCAACACATCATCAGGAGCTTGCAAAGTTACAGAAAACAGGAGGTTGTCCGAGCTAATACGATCTCAGAGGATGTATTCATGTATGCATACATAGACTCACACATACATACATAGATAGGTAGACAGATAAATAGATAGAGGAGTGAGTCGAGTGAGGGTAGTAGTGGCCCTGAATATCTAGTCTACTGCAATAGTACCTGTGGAGTCAGTACCACCCTGACCATGCGAGGGGGAGGACGTGCAGCTGCTGTCTTAACCCAACACACGTTTATGTCCTTCCTCTCTTAACACGTCAAACCTTCGGTCAGTTCTTGGGGTGACTCAGCGGTCCCAGACCAGAAGGTACGATACACTGAAATATATTGACTTATATCGCTTATTATGGGTCTGTTGGGTGAAATTTTGAACTGACGATTTCAAGGCTAGTGAAGAGGCTCTTGATTCAAGGATCTGGAGTTAGGCTGCTCCTAGACTCACGCTTAATTAGGTTATCCCAGGCTAAATAGACATAATATAGCCTACGATGTATACATATAAACTACGCTCTAAAGTGCTTGTGCAAAATATATATATGCCGAGGGAGGTGTATATATTCTGTATATACAGAGAGGTGTATTTCTGTGTATATACACCCAGAATTTATTTTAATACTTATTTTAGGTATTATTCTTGTCTGGTGGTAAAGGGTCTTAACTACTCTGGTGTAGTAGATAGGCTTGAAACCCCGTTAGCGATTAAAAGGGAGGTAGGTTCCTTCATATGGGGCTCGTGATCCAAGGGAATGGATTAATCTTTTTTTTGGGGGTTGAAATTTGGCTTCCCTCCCATTCTCTGGGAAAACTGGGGACCCGGGGTTTTGCGCTTCCCCCTTTAAATTTAATTACAGTTTAAAAATTCATTAATGTTTTTTTTAAAATTGTCAAAATTTTTATTTACCCCCCTTTGAGGATATTCAGTGGGCAATAGGAGGAAAAGGAATGTTGTTTCGAGGAAGGGGAGGGAAAGGGTTTTTGATCCGGGAAAAGAATGTTGGGCAAATTTTGTTGTGGGGGTTGGGGTTTTGTGGGACGTGCCTAGTTGGGCCCCGCAGGCCCGATGGGAGTGTTCCTCCTTTTTTCTGTTCCCTTTGGGTCACACCTGATTTATCCCACCATTAAAAAAGCCGGCTGTTGACCCCCACGGGTTTAGCCCTTCCCGCCCCAAAAATAAAAAACTAATGATAATTAAAATGACATTTTAATACATGCTACTTCTTCTAAATACGCTACTTTCTATGCTACTATTCTACTTTCTTTACTACTATACTACTCCCCTATTTAATACTACTGCTTCTACTACTACTAAATACTACTACTATACTACTTTTCTATACTACTACTTCTACTACTATACTACTACTACTGCCCACTACCCAAGGGTCTACTACCCAATTTCTGCCCACTACTACTACTGCTACTACTACACTACTACTGTATACTCTATGTACTACTATGCTACACACTTACTGCTATTTCTACTACTACTACTAATACTAATATGTACTAATACTGTACTATACTACTACTACTAAATGCTCTTTCTATACTAATTCTAATACTTTTACTTCTTTTTCGACTCACTTTCCTTTTAAATATTTCTTTTTATACTATACTTTTAATACTACTACTACACTATACTACTACATACTATACTCAACCCCTTCTACACACATCTCCCTACTACTACCTACTACAATATCTAACTACATTCTACTACTACATATACAAACCCCACCTACTAACACACAACTACATCCTACTACAACACTACTACACTACATATTTACAAAATACTACTACATACTACACATACACTCACAACTATAAAACTAAAAATTACTATACTTACACTCACTACTACTACACTCCCTACTACTTACTACTACTCTATACTACACATAAATACACTACTCCTTACCTTCACTACTATATTTAAACACCTACTACACTACTACTATACTACACTACTTTTACACTACTTTTTCCCTACACTATAATCTTACTACTATTTTAAACTACACTTATACCTATACTAACTACTACCACTACTATACTACTACTACACTACTATAAAAAAATTCCTTCACTACTACTATATACTACACTATACTACTACTACTAACTACTAAACACTACTACTACACTACAAACTCCCTATCTTCTTTTACACTATACTACACTACTATACACACTACTACTACTACTACTACATACTACTACTACTACTCACCTTACTACAAATAAAAACCTAACTACTACTCTACACTACTCTACTCCTACTACACTACTACTCCCAATTTCTCATACTACTCCCAATCCCTACACACTACTACTACTACAAAACATACCCCAAAAAACCTCAACTACTACTATTTACTCCCTACTCCCACTACTATCTTTACTACTATACTAACACTACTACTACTATTTTACTACACTACTCACACTAACTTCTACTACCACACTACTACTCTACATATACTCTTACTACACTACTACTACTATACTCTACAAAAAATTTTCATATTTTTTCCCTACTACACTTCTTTACAAATATACTACTACATACAATACTACTAACTACTACTACACTACTACTACACACTTTTCTTCAAAAATAACAAAACACTACTACTACAAACTCCCAAAAAACTACACTATCTCTTTTATAATAATTACTCTACTTTTCACACTACTACAACTACTACTATTTCTCTTCTACTTTTCTTTTTCTACTACCCCCTTATACTATACTATACCTACTCTCTCTATAAACTTCATCTACTTATTTTCACTACTACTGCTACTACACTACTACTACTAATACTACTACTTTTACGACTACTACTACACTACTACTATTACTACTACTACTACTATTACTATTAATAATAAAATGCTACTCCTACTACTATTACTATTACTACTACTACTACTAATAATAATAATACATGCTTAAACAGGCGAGGCTCCACACTGGTGCCTAGTACTCGATGAGTACCCTAACCCTATTCAATATTTTGACTCCTTAACGAGAAACATAGGCCTATAGTGATGGTGCTGTATTTCTCAATACACGTAGCTATACCTGTGCCCACACCTTTGTAACTATCAGTGCCGATGTACTCACCTATATATGGTTGCAGGGGTCGATTCACAGCTCCTGGCCGCGATGTTTATTATTATGCAAGTATCTGTGCTACTGTATTAATTGTGGTGGCTGTATGTATGCTAATCCTGGTACCTGTAACCTTTAATTCTGGTACTTACATGATATAGGTACCCTCTGATATATATGATATAGTTACCATGATATATATATATATATATATATATATATATAATATATATATATATATATATATAATAATATATATATATATAAACACTGATCTCTGGTTGAAGGAGACTCGAACCTACGAACCTTGGAATAAGGTACGCAGTGCTTTACCAATCTACCCACACTGGACCAATACCTTGGAGTCCAGCTTGCGCTAGACTTTGATCCAAGGCAGCCAGCTTTCAGGGAGAAAGCTTACAGCTTTTCATCTCATCCCCTGCATGCATCAGCCTTACTAGAGATATTAACAATGTAAGGAATTCGCAAGAGCTGCCTTGGATCAAAGTCTAGCGCAAGCTGGACTCCAAGGTATTGGTCCAGTGTGGGTAGATTGGTAAAGCACTGCGTACCTTGTTCCAAGGTTCGTAGGTTCGAGTCTCCTTCAGCCAGAGATCAGTGTTTGTGTATATTTCGCCTGCTCTTGCGAATTCCTTGCATATATGTATATATATGCAAGGAATATATGTTTATAGAGGGGCCACAGATATATCAGATCACTTTCTAGTTGTAGCTACACTGAGAGTAAAAGGTAGATGGGATACAAGGAGAATAGAAGCATCAGGGAAGAGAGAGGTGAAGGTTTATAAACTAAAAGAGGAGGCAGTTAGGGTAAGATATAAACAGCTATTGGAGGATAGATGAGCTAATGAGAGCATAGGCAATGGGGTCGAAGAGGTATGGGGTAGGTTTAAAAATGAAAGTGTTAGAGTGTTCAGCAGAAGTTTGTGGTTACAGGAAAGTGGGTGCGGGAGGGAAGAGGAGCGTTTGGGTGTGTAAAGAGAGTAGTAAGGGAGAAAAAGTTAGCATATGAGAAGTTTTTACAAAGTAGAAGTGATGAAAGGGAGGGAAGAGTATATGGAGAAAAAGAGAGAGGTTAAGAGAGTGGTGAAGCAATGTAAAAGAGAGCAAATGAGAGAGTGGGTGAGATGTTATCAACAAATTTTGTTAAAAAATAAGAAAAAGTTTTGGAGTGAGATTAACAAGTTAAGAAAGCCTAGAGAACAAATGGATTTGTCAGTTAAAAATAGGAGGGGAGATTATTAAATGGAGAGTTAGAGGTATTGGGAAGAGGGAAAGGGAAAATATTTTGAGGAATTGTTAAATGTTGATGAAGATAGGGAAGCTGTGATTTCGTGTATAGGGCAAGGAGGGAAAAACATCTTGTAGGAGTGAGGAAAAAGCCAGTTGTGAGTGTGGGGGAAGTTCGTGGGCAGTAGGTAAAATGAAAGGGGGTAAGGCAGCCGGGATTGATGGATAAAGATAGAAATGTTTAAAAGCAGGTGGGGATATAGTTTTGGAGTGGTTGGTGCAATTTTAATAAATGTATGGAAGAGGGTAAGGTACCTAGGGATTGGGGAGAGAGCTTGCATAGTTCCTTTGTATAAAGGCAAAGGGGATAAAAGAGAGTGCAAAAATTATAGGGGATAAGTCTGTTTAGTGTACCTGGTAAAGTGTATGGTAGAGTTATTAAATTTAAAGATTAAGAGTAAGACGGAGAATAGGATAGCAGATGAACAAGGAGGCTTTAGGAAAGGTAGGGGTGTGTGGACCAGGTGTTTACAGTGAAACATATAAGTGAACAGTATTTAGATAAGGCTAAAGAGGTCTTTGTGGCATTTATGGATTTGGAAAAGGGGCGTAGGACAGGGTGGATAGGGGGGCAATGTGGCAGATGTTCAAGTGTAGGGTGTAGAGGTAGGTTTACTGAAAGCAGTGAAGAGTTTTTACGAGGATAGTGAGGCTCAAGTTAGAGTATGTAGGAAAGAGGGAAATTTTTTTCCCAGTAAAAGTAGGCCTTAGACAAGGATGTGTGATGTCACCGTGGTTGTTTAATATATTATAGATGGGGTTGTAAGAGAAGTAAATGCGAGGGTCTTGGCAAGAGGCGTGGAGTTAAAAGATAAAGAATCACACAAAAATTTGGGAGTTGTCACAGCTGCTCTTTGCTGATGACACTGTGCTCTTGGGGATTCTGAAGAGAATTGCAGAGATTGGTGGATGAATTTGGTAGGGTGTGCAAAAGAAGAAAATTAAAGTGAATACAGGAAAGAGTAAGGTTATGAGGATAACAAAAAGATTAGGTGATGAAAGATTGAATATCAGATTGGAGGGAGAGAGTATGGAGGAGGTGAACGTATTCAATATTTGGGAGTGGACGTGTCAGCGGATGGGTCTATGAAAGATGAGGTGAATCATAGAATTGATGAGGGAAAAAGAGTGAGTGGTGCACTTAGGAGTCTGTGGAGACAAAGAACTTTGTCCTTGGAGCAAAGAGGGGAATGTATGAGAGTATAGTTTTACCAACGCTCTTATATGGGTGTGAAGCGTGGGTGATGAATGTTGCAGCGAGGAGAAGGCTGGAGGCAGTGGAGATGTCATGTCTGAGGGCAATGTGTGTTGGTGAATATAATGCAGAGAATTCGTAGTTTGGAAGTTAGGAGGAGGTGCGGGATTACCAAAACTGTTGTCCAGAGGGCTGAGGAAGGGTTGTTGAGGTGGTTCGGACATGTAGAGAGAATGGAGCGAAACAGAATGACTTCAAGAGTGTATCAGTCTGTAGTGGAAGGAAGGCGGGGTAGGGGTCGGCCTAGGAAGGGTTGGAGGGAGGGGGGTAAAGGAGGTTTTGTGTGCGAGGGGCTTGGACTTCCAGCAGGCATGCGTGAGCGTGTTTGATAGGAGTGAATGGAGACAAATGGTTTTTAATACTTGAACGTGCTGTTGGAGTGTGAGCAAAGTAACATTTATGAAGGGATTCAGGGAAACCGGCAGGCCGGACTTGAGTCCTGGAGATGGGAAGTACAGTGCCTGCACTCTGAAGGAGGGGTGTTAATGTTGCAGTTTAAAAACTGTAGTGTAAAGCACCCTTCTGGCAAGACAGTGATGGAGTGAATGATGGTGAAAGTTTTTCTTTTTCGGCCACCCTGCCTTGGTGGGAATCGGCCGGTGTGATAATAAATAATAAATATATATATATATATATATATATATATATATATATATATGAGTGTGTGTGTGTGTGTGTGTGTGTGTGTGTGTGTGTGTGTGTGTGTGTGTGTGTGTGTGTGTGTGTGTGTGTGTGTGTGTGTGTGTGTTATAGGTAATTATTGGAAATATATATGATATAGGTGCCTATATAATATAAGTAGTATGAGGCCTGAGATTTGGAATATAAAATTAAATGATGTCAAGGCAGAAACTGAGCAACCTTCAAAACTAGGGAGGCCAAGCCCATGATGACACTCTTCAGGTCACTTGTTCTATCTAGGCTGAATATTGCTGCACACTAACTGCACCTTTCAAGGCAGGTGAAATTGCTGACCTAGAAAATGTACAGAGAACCTTCACGGCGCGCATAACGGAGATAAAACACCTCAATTACTGGGAGCGCTTGAGGTTCCTAAAACTGTACTCCCTGGAACGTAGGCGGGAGAGATACATGATTATATACACCTGGAAAATCCTAGAGGGACTAGTACCGAACTTGCACACGAAAATCACTCACTACGAAAGCAAAAGACTTGGCAGACGATGCACCATCCCCCCAATGAAAAGCAGGGGTGTCACTAGCACGTTAAGAGACCATACAATAAGTGTCAGGGGCCCGAGACTGTTCAACTGCCTCCCAGCATACATAAGGGGGATTACCAACAGACCCCTGGCAGTCTTCAAGCTGGCACTGGACAAGCACCTAAAGTCAGTTCCTGATCAGCCGGGCTGTGGCTCGTACGTTGGTTTGCGTGCAGCCAGCAGCAACAACCTGGTTGATCAGGCTCTGATCCACCAGGAGGCCTGGTCACAGACCGGGCCGCGGGGGCGTTGACCCCCGGAACTCTCTCCAGGTAAACTCCAGGCAGAAACAGCATTTACAGGGCAGAAACTGAGCATTTTCAGGCCTAAACTGAGCATTTTCAAGGCACATTCTTTGATCATTGGTTATTTGACTTTGAGATGCTTAACAGATTTAATTTAGTGTATAAAAATTAAGAACCAGCATATGTTATAGGCCTATCATATAACCTAATGTGGCTGTATGGAGGACTACGTTGGTAAATAAGTTTATTCTGGTATAGATACACATAAATAGTCACATTAATTATCACACACAGCATCGTATGTGTAATTACCTACGATAATTACATATCTGACCATTTTCAGAAATTTGTATAATCCAAATTGTTTGCATAATCTCTCAAAATTTATCAGAGATGAGGATTTTAAATGCATATGGTTTTGGGTGTTCTTTTCCCGTATTATAGATAGGCCTATAATAACATTCTGTGGTAATAATAATTTATTCACGTTTACTAAAAACTGTAAATTATGGAGAATAAATTTGTTATAACCCCAAAATAAGTCGACGTGAAGTATATTCTTTAGATAATATAGTCATTCTTAATCCTGTATGACTGTATACAGTATGAATATACAGTATATGAATGTATAGAGTGAAATGGACTCACCAGGAGGGTTGTAGCGCAGGTATATACGTTTGAGGCTCATAACGTCTGAATAACTAGAGAAGAGGAATATCTGATGGCATGTTTTTGGTTGCTATAACAACGCCGAGGTATAACGTTTTCTTTGATAAATTCACAGAAAATGGTAGGTATATCTTTTAACGTAAACTGAGGTAAAACTAGAATTGGTTTGAAGATAAGATAAGATTTCGTTCGGATTTTTAACCCCGGAGGGTTAGCCATCCAGGATAACCCAAGAAAGTCAGTGCGTCATCGAGGACTGTCTAACTTATTTCCATTGGGGTCCTTAATCTTGTCCCCCAGGATGCGACCCACACCAGTCGACTAACACCCAGGTACCTATTTGCTGCTAGGTGAACAGGACAACAGGTGTAAGGAAACGTGTCAAATGTTTCCACCCGCCGGGAATCGAACCCGGGCGGTCTTAAGAGTAACTTATAGCTACAGACTTTACTGAGATTAACTTGGTTAACTTGAATGCTAAAGCCTACAATCTCTCATATTAAGTATCTGGATTAAGTTCGTAAGATAGTTTGTCGTACTGTTTGTAATGGGTGTGACTTATGTAAGTAAACAGGTGATAGCGAGAACATGAATATGAATGTAGCATACTCACCTCACACATGAGTTAGTTAGCATTTTTAACTGACTCGTGGCCTGGTAGGCAGAGCTTTCGCTTCACACGCTGAGGATCCGTGTTCGATTCCCGGCAAAGGCGAAAACATTGGGAGTATTTCCTTATACCTGTTGTCCATGTTCACACAGTAAAATAGGTACCTGGGTGTTAGTCGACTAGTGTGGGTCGCATCCTGGGACAAAATTGACCTAATTTGCCCGAAATACGTACTTTGCATAACATGTCAGCCATGGTCTGTATACCTTATACATGTATTTGTTGGGAAAAATTATTATAATTATTATTATTATTATTATTATTATTATTAAACAGGGACAATGTTGTTTTAATATTATTAGTGTATGTAGAATTTAGGTCACGTGAAGGGAGTATTTTTTAAAAAATGTATTGAAGCCAGTGGCGGTCTGGGAATATTTTTTTATGTTCTGTAAGGGAATCTAAATTTTTGGACTCGTTATTCGCATGGAGTTTTTGGATACCTGGTAATACCTGGAGGGTATTCCGGGAATCAACGCCCCCGCGGCCCTGTCCAAGATAAGTTAAGAATATAAGAAAGGAGGAACACTGCAGGAGGCCTGTTGGCCCATACTAGGCAGGTCCTTTACAATTCATCCCACTAACAAAACATTTGCCCAACCCAATTTTCAATGCCACCCAAGAAATAAGCTCTGATGTGAAAGTCCCACTCAAATCCAACCCCTCCCACTCATATACTTATCCAACCTAAATTTGAAACTACCCAAAGTCCCAGCCTCAATAACCCAACTAGGTAGACTGTTCCACTCATCAACTACACTATTTCCAAACCAATACTTTCCTATGTCCTTTCTAAATCTAAACTTATCTAATTTAAATCCATTACTGCGGGTTCTTTCTTGGAGAGACATCCTCAAGACCTTGTTAATATCCCCTTTATTAATACCTATCTTCCACTTATACACTTCGATCAGGTCTCCCCTCATTCTTCGTCTAACAAGTGAATGTAACTTAAGAGTCTTCAATCTTTCTTCATAAGGAAGATTTCTAATGCTATGTATTAATTTAGTCATCCTACGCTGAATGTTTTCTAACGAATTTATGTCCAATCTGTAATATGGAGACCAGAACTGAGCTGCATAATCTAGGTGAGGCCTTACTAATGATGTATAAAGCTGCAGTATGACCTCTGGACTTCTGTTGCTTACACTTCTTGATATAAATCCCAGTAATCTATTTGCCTTATTACGTACGCTTAGGCATTGCTGTCTTGGTTTAAGGTTGCTGCTTACCATAACCCCCAAGTCCTTTTCGCAATCTGTATGGCTAAGTTCTACATCATTTAACTTATAAGTACTAGGGTTATGGGCACTCCCAAGCTTCAGAACCTTGCATTTATCTACATTGAACTGCATCTGCCACTTTTCTGACCAAGAATAGAGTTTGTTTAAATCCTCCTCGAGCACATGGTATATTAAAATGGCATTTATTTCTTGTATTGTGTCTGTGTTCCTTTACAACTTTCCAGGAAGAGTCTGAGACCTGAGTTCAAGTTAAGATAGGATAAGATTTTGCTCGGCTCTTTAACCTGGAGGGTTATCCGCCCCAGAGAGTCCAAGAAAGTCAGTGCGTCATCAAGGACGCACAGACTATACTAGTCTAGTACCTGGTTATGCAGAACATTTCCCGCAACATAGGTTAATTTTGTTCCCAGGATACCACCCACACCAGTCACACACACACACACACACACACACACAAACACACACACACACACACACACACACACACACACACACACACACACACACACACACACACACACACACAACACACACACTATACATATATATATATATATATATATATATATATATATATATATATATATTATATATCTCCCTCCTGGGTTAAAATTCAGTACAAGATCTTATCTTACAGAACAAGGTCTTATCTTATCTTGCATACAGAGTATGCACCGCTCTGTTTTAAGCCCCTCGTTTTGAGCTCTTTCATTTGAGCTTTAATGTTTTCAAACCTCGTTTTGATCTCTCATGTTTTGAACCCTCAAAACTATACAATCCTCACGTTTGGGACGCTCTCGCTTCGAGTCTTCACATTTCTAGCAGTCACATCGCTATATAGTGTGTAATGTGACTTGCCAGTTGCAAATTTAACGTCATGGAGAACCACATCAAAAAAAAAGCTGCGAATTCTCTGCGTAGTATTCACACCACACATCACCTCAAACACCACATTCCTCACAAATATCTGGATACATTTACGCGCGCGCACACACACTGGTGGGGCGAGTAGCTGTGAATCGACCCCTGCAACAATAAATAGGTGAATACATACACGCACACACACACACACACACACACACACACACACACACACACACACACACACACACACACACACACACACACACACACACACACACACACACATACACACATACACATACAGCGTATGGGCGCCTAGCAAACCTCAGAACAGCATTCCGACATCTTAATAAGGAATCGTTCAGGACCCTGTACACCGTGTACGTTAGGCCCATATTGGAGTATGCGGCACCAGTTTGGAACCCACACCTAGCCAAGCACGTGAAGAAACTAGAGAAAGTGCAAGGTTTGCAACAAGACTAGTCCCAGAGCTAAGAGGTATATCCTACGAGGAGAGGTTAAGGGAGATCAACCTGACGACACTGGAGGACAGGAGAGATAGGGGGGACATGATAACGACATACAAAATACTGAGAGGAATTGATAAGGTGGATAAAGACAGGATGTTCCAGAGACTGGACACAGCAGCAAGGGGACACAGTTGGAAGTTGAAGACACAGATGAATCACAGGGATGTTAGGAAGTATTTCTTCAGCCACAGAGTAGTCAGGAAGTGGAATAGTTTGGGAAGCGATGTAGTGGAGTCAGGATCCATACATAGCTTTAAGCAGAGGTATGATAAAGCTCACGGTTCAGGGAGAGTGACCTAGTAGCGACCAGTGAAGAGGCGAGGCCAGGAGTTATGACTCGACCCCTGCAACCTCAACTAGGTGAGTACAACTAGGTGAGTACAACTAGGTGAGTACAACTAGGTGAGTACAACTAGGTGAGTACAACTAGGTGAGTACAACTAGGTGAGTACAACTAGGTGAGTACAACTAGGTGAGTACACACACACAAAGAAAATGTACATACACAGATGTGTACATGTATGTGCCTTCAAAACCACAGTGCAGACTTATACTACATGGTAAAACTATTTTTGTTTTCTTTTAAATTATATTTAAGACTCGTGGTAACACTTGTTCTCTTTGCTGACGAACAAAACACCAACAACAACTCGTGATTTTTTCGGATTAGTAGCCCGACGGGCTACTAATCCATTGCGGACCCTTGATCCTTTCCCAGGATATACGACCTGTAGTAGTGTACTAACTCCTTGGTACCTATTTACTGCTAGGTGAACAGGGGCAGTAGATGTAAGGTGACTTGAGGGTAAGATTCGACCTGCCGGGAATTGAACTCGGGTCCCTTTGTATGTGAGCCGGAGGCTCTACCAATAAACTTACAGGGAGAAAAATATTTCGCTAATAACGAACTCGTTCGAGCAGTTAGTCCCTTGGTTATGAACCTATCGCTAATAACGAACTACTGTCATTAACATCCTCATGTTCGTTATCAAGTACTTACATACAGCGAAGTAACAGGCAGTAAACGAGCCTCGGTAACCTAACCTCAATAAAGAATGAGTCCTGATAACGAACTAGTTATGAGCAACCAGGACGTTACCCTCGTTATCGATCCTAGCAAGGAGAGGGGAACTAGAACGCAGGTGTGCATGTGTGTATTGTGTGTATTTACCTATATGTAATTACCTATTTGAGCATATAATTGGTTGTGTACAGAGTAGTGTATATCTCGGTGTATGTACACTGAGAAGTGTATATCTTTTAAGAGTGTATATAGTGGGAGGTATAAACCATACCCCGGCCGGGATTGAACCCGCGGTCATAGAGTCTCAAAACTCCAGCGGGTTCAATCCCGGCCGGGGTATGGTTTGTTTGCAATCGTGTCATTACGATTTCGTGAGTCGTGGGAGGTATCTTCCAGTGTATATTCAAAGGTGTCCGCCTCCTAGTATATACACAGGTTGTGTACCTCTTTAGTGCACATACAGAGAAATGTGTATCTCCTAGTGTATATATTCACCGAGTAGTGTTTCTTTAGGTGTATATACACTGAGAACTAACGTTAATCGATATTTCAGTATTAAAGTATATAGGATAGTGTGGCCGTTCAGGCGAGGTTATTTAGGCTTGAAACAGGAAAAGCAAGATATCGTTATATATGTTAGACATCTGGAAGAAATCACAATGGAACGCGTGACTGGAAATATGAAAAATACACCACAGTGAAAATTCGAAATAAAGCCTACGCTTTCATATACTTACACATCTTCAGAGGAAGATGTGTGTGTGTGTGTGCACATGACAGCACTCAGGTTTCATTTCCTGTTTTCATTGTGGTATTTTTTCATGTTACTCATCTGTTAATGGGTATCAGTGACCTTTGCCGGGTATTGCACCACTTTTTTCGAGGTTTTCTAGCATTTGTGAAATTTTTTATTTATCATTAACTTCGAGTAAAAGTGCGTAATGTTATTAATTGTAACGAAGTGGACATCAACGAGGCCTAGTGCTGGGGTAGTTAGTGTGGCTTAATTGTAACGAAGTGGACATCAACGAGGCCTAGTGCTGGGGTAGTTAGTGTGGCTTAATTGTAACGAAGTGGACATCAACGAGGCCTAGTGCTGGGGTAGTTAGTGTGGCTTAATTGTAACGAAGTGGACATTAACGAGGCCTAGTGCTGGGGTAGTTAGTGTGGCTTAATTGTAACGAAGTGGACATTAACGAGGCCTAGTGCTGGGGTAGTTAGTGTGGCTTAATATAAGTTTACTCTCAGTTATTTTTTTTAAATCAAGTCTACTGTCTTTTTTTTTAATGCGCTGTATCAGCCTACTATCAGTTTTTTTTAATATGTACTGTCAGTTGTTTTTAAATGTGTTCTATCATCCTACTATCAGTTACTATATAAATGTGTTCTATCATCCTACTAACAGTTACTATATAAATTGTTCTATCATCCCACTAACAGTTTTCTATATAAATGTGTTCTATCATCCTACTATCAGTTACTATATAAATGTGTTCTATCATCCTACTGTCAGTTACTATATAAATGTGTTCTATCATCCTACTAACAGTTACTATATAAATGTGTTCTATCATCCTACTAACAGTTACTATATAAATGTGTTCTATCATCCTACTAACAGTTACTATATAAATGTGTTCTATCATCCTACTAACAGTTACTATATAAATGTGTTCTATCATCCTACTAACAGTTACTATATAAATGTGTTCTATCATCCTACTAACAGTTACTATATAAATG
>NC_069479.1:4572835-4577835 GCF_026875155.1 Cherax quadricarinatus
GTGGAGGTACTGTCGCAGCCCTGCCTCATAGTGTGGTGGAGGTACTGTCGCAGCCCTGCCTCATAGTGTGGTCGAGGTACAGTCGCAGCCCTGCCTCATAGTGTGGTGGAGGTACTGTCGCAGCCCTGCCTCATAGTGTGGTGGAGGTACTGTCGCAGCCCGGCCTCATAGTGTGGTGGAGGTACTGTCGCAGCCCGGCCTCATAGTGTGGTGGAGGTACAGTCGCAGCCCTGCCTCATAGTGTGGTGGAGGTACAGTCGCAGCCCTGCCTCATAGTGTGGTGGAGGTACTGTCGCAGCCCTGCCTCATAGTGTGGTGGAGGTACTGTCGCAGCCCGGCCTCATAGTGTGGTGGAGGTACTGTCGCAGCCCGGCCTCATAGTGTGGTGGAGGTACAGTCGCAGCCCTGCCTCATAGTGTGGTGGAGGTACTGTCGCAGCCCTGCCTCATAGTGTGGTGGAGGTACTGTCGCAGCCCGGCCTCATAGTGTGGTGGAGGTACTGTCGCAGCCCGGCCTCATAGTGTGGTGGAGGTACTGTCGCAGCCCGGCCTCATAGTGTGGTGGAGGTACAGTCGCAGCCCTGCCTCATAGTGTGTGTGGAGGTACAGTCGCAGCCCTGCCTCATAGTGTGGTGGAGGTACTGTCGCAGCCCGGCCTCATAGTGTGGTGGAGGTACAGTCGCAGCCCTGCCTCATAGTGTGGTGGAGGTACTGTCGCAGCCCGGCCTCATAGTGTGGTGGAGGTACAGTCGCAGCCCTGCCTCATAGTGTGGTGGAGGTACAGTCGCAGCCCTGCCTCATAGTGTGGTGGAGGTACAGTCGCAGCCCTGCCTCATAGTGTGGTGGAGGTACTGTCGCAGCCCTGCCTCATAGTGTGGTGGAGGTACAGTCGCAGCCCTGCCTCATAGTGTGGTGGAGGTACTGTCGCAGCCCTGCCTCATAGTGTGGTGGAGGTACTGTCGCAGCCCTGCCTCATAGTGTGGTGGAGGTACTGTCGCAGCCCTGCCTCATAGTGTGGTGGAGGTACAGTCGCAGCCCGGCCTCATAGTGTGGTGGAGGTACTGTCGCAGCCCGGCCTCATAGTGTGGTGGAGGTACTGTCGCAGCCCGGCCTCATAGTGTGGTGGAGGTACTGTCGCAGCCCGGCCTCATAGTGTGGTGGAGGTACTGTCGCAGCCCGGCCTCATAGTGTGGTGGAGGTACTGTCGCAGCCCGGCCTCATAGTGTGGTGGAGGTACTGTCGCAGCCCGGCCTCATAGTGTGGTGGAGGTACTGTCGCAGCCCGGCCTCATAGTGTGGTGGAGGTACTGTCGCAGCCCGGCCTCATAGTGTGGTGGAGGTACTGTCGCAGCCCGGCCTCATAGTGTGGTGGAGGTACTGTCGCAGCCCGGCCTCATAGTGTGGTGGAGGTACTGTCGCAGCCCGGCCTCATAGTGTGGTGGAGGTACTGTCGCAGCCCGGCCTCATAGTGTGGTGGAGGTACAGTCGCAGCCCTGCCTCATAGTGTGGTGGAGGTACTGTCGCAGCCCGGCCTCATAGTGTGGTGGAGGTACTGTCGCAGCCCGGCCTCATAGTGTGGTGGAGGTACTGTCGCAGCCCGGCCTCATAGTGTGGTGGAGTACTGTCGCAGCCCGGCCTCATAGTGTGGTGGAGGTACAGTCGCAGCCCTGCCTCATAGTGTGGTGGAGGTACTGTCGCAGCCCGGCCTCATAGTGTGGTGGAGGTACTGTCGCAGCCCGGCCTCATAGTGTGGTGGAGGTACTGTCGCAGCCCGGCTTCATAGTGTGGTGGAGGTACTGTCGCAGCCCGGCCTCATAGTGTGGTGGAGGTACTGTCGCAGCCCGGCCTCATAGTGTGGTGGAGGTACTGTCGCAGCCCGGCCTCATAGTGTGGTGGAGGTACTGTCGCAGCCCGGCCTCATAGTGTGGTGGAGGTACTGTCGCAGCCCGGCCTCATAGTGTGGTGGAGGTACTGTCGCAGCCCGGCCTCATAGTGTGGTGGAGGTACTGTCGCAGCTCGGCCTCACAGGATGGTGGAGGTACTGTCGCAGCTCGGCCTCACAGCGTGGTGGAGGTACTGTCGCAGCTCGGCCTCACAGCATGGTGGAGGTACTGTCGCAGCTCGGCCTCACAGCGTGGTGGAGGTACTGTCGCAGCTCGGCCTCACAGCATGGTGGAGGTACTGTCGCAGCTCGGCCTCACAGCATGGTGGAGGTACTGTCGCAGCTCGGCCTCACAGCATGGTGGAGGTACTGTCGCAGCTCGGGCTCACAGCGTGGTGGAGGTACTGTCGCAGCTCGGCCTCACAGCATGGTGGAGGTACTGTCACAGCTCGGCCTCACAGCATGGTGGAGGTACTGTCACAGCTCAGCCTCACAGCATGGTGGAGATACTGTCGCAGCTCGGCCTCACAGCATGGTGGAGGTACTGTCGCAGCTCGGCCTCACAGCATGGTGGAGGTACTGTCACAGCTCAGCCTCACAGCATGGTGGAGATACTGTCGCAGCTCGGCCTCACAGCATGGTGGAGGTATTGTCGCAGCTCGGCCTCACAGCATGGTGGAGGTACTGTCACAGCCCGGCCTCACAGCATGGTGGAGGTACTGTCGCAGCCCGGCCTCATAGTGTGGTGGAGGTACTGTCGCAGCTCGGCCTCACAGCATGGTGGAGGTACTGTGTCAGCTCGGCCTCACAGCGTGGTGGAGGTACTGTCACAGCTCGGCCTCACAGCATGGTGGAGATACTGTCGCAGCTCGGCCTCACAGCATGGTGGAGGTACTGTCGCAGCTCGGCCTCACAGCATGGTGGAGGTACTGTCACAGCTCAGCCTCACAGCATGGTGGAGGTACTGTCGCAGCTCGGCCTCACAGCATGGTGGAGGTACTGTCGCAGCTCGGCCTCACAGCATGGTGGAGGTACTGTCACAGCTCAGCCTCACAGCATGGTGGAGGTACTGTCGCAGCTCGGCCTCACAGCATGGTGGAGGTACTGTCACAGCTCAGCCTCACAGCATGGTGGAGGTACTGTCGCAGCTCGGCCTCACAGCATGGTGGAGGTACTGTCGCAGCTCGGCCTCACAGCATGGTGGAGGTACTGTCACAGCTCAGCCTCACAGCATGGTGGAGGTACTGTCGCAGCTCGGCCTCACAGCATGGTGGAGGTACTGTCACAGCTCAGCCTCACAGCATGGTGGAGGTACTGTCGCAGCTCGGCCTCACAGCGTGGTGGAGGTACTGTCACAGCTCAGCCTCACAGCATGGTGGAGGTACTGTCGCAGCTCGGCCTCACAGCATGGTGGAGGTACTGTCACAGCTCAGCCTCACAGCATGGTGGAGGTACTGTCGCAGCTCGGCCTCACAGCATGGTGGAGGTACTGTCGCAGCTCGGCCTCACAGCGTGGTGGAGGTACTGTCGCAGCTCGGCCTCACAGCATGGTGGAGGTACTGTCGCAGCTCGGCCTCACAGCATGGTGGAGGTACTGTCGCAGCTCGGCCTCACAGCATGGTGGAGGTACTGTCGCAGCTCGGCCTCACAGCATGGTGGAGGTACTGTCGCAGCTCGGCCTCACAGCATGGTGGAGGTACTGTCGCAGCTCGGCCTCACAGCATGGTGGAGGTACTGTCGCAGCTCGGCCTCACAGCATGGTGGAGGTACTGTCGCAGCTCGGGCTCACAGCGTGGTGGAGGTACTGTCGCAGCTCGGCCTCACAGCATGGTGGAGGTACTGTCACAGCTCGGCCTCACAGCATGGTGGAGGTACTGTCGCAGCTCGGCCTCACAGCATGGTGGAGGTACTGTCGCAGCTCGGCCTCACAGCATGGTGGAGGTACTGTCGCAGCTCGGGCTCACAGCGTGGTGGAGGTACTGTCGCAGCTCGGCCTCACAGCATGGTGGAGGTACTGTCACAGCTCGGGCTCACAGCGTGGTGGAGGTACTGTCACAGCTCGGCCTCACAGCATGGTGGAGGTACTGTCACAGCTCGGCCTCACAGCATGGTGGAGGTACTGTCACAGCTCGGGCTCACAGCATGGTGGAGGTACTGTCGCAGCTCGGGCTCACAGCGTGGTGGAGGTACTGTCGCAGCTCGGCCTCACAGCATGGTGGAGGTACTGTCACAGCTCGGCCTCACAGCATGGTGGAGGTACTGTCGCAGCTCGGCCTCACAGCATGGTGGAGGTACTGTCACAGCTCGGCCTCACAGCATGGTGGAGGTACTGTCACAGCTCGGCCTCACAGCATGGTGGAGGTACTGTCGCAGCTCGGCCTCACAGCATGGTGGAGGTACTGTCGCAGCTCGGGCTCACAGCGTGGTGGAGGTACTGTCGCAGCTCGGCCTCACAGCATGGTGGAGGTACTGTCACAGCTCGGCCTCACAGCATGGTGGAGGTACTGTCACAGCTCGGCCTCACAGCATGGTGGAGGTACTGTCACAGCTCGGCCTCACAGCATGGTGGAGGTACTGTCACAGCTCGGCCTCACAGCATGGTGGAGGTACTGTCGCAGCTCGGCCTCACAGCATGGTGGAGGTACTGTCGCAACCCGACCTCGCGGTTCTCGCGCTGAGAAAATCGAAATTTTCCTGACAGATGTCGACTGTAGACATTTTTACCGTCCCCCCACTTTCCTCTCAATGTCACTTTAACCTCTGTTTTGGGCTTATCCTAAGTAATTTACACTTATGTCACCAAGTATGATAATTTGTGCAACTGAATTTACGTGTTCCTGTCCTAAATAAAATTCTCAGGCTCACTGGTGAGGTGAGGGACACAGGATCACTGGTGAGGTGAGGGACACAGGATCACTGGTGAGGTGAGGGACACAGGATCACTGGTGAGGTGAGGGACACAGGATCACTGGTGAGGTGAAGGACACAGGCTCACTGGTGAGGTGAAGGACACACTACCCCAGCAACACAGGATGGTAGACGCGCTCTGTATAGCTTACTCTCGTAGTGATAGTTGTATCTGCGAGTGCGTCGCGCAGAGTGCATACTTACAGCACGATT
>NC_069479.1:4582835-4600759 GCF_026875155.1 Cherax quadricarinatus
AGGGGAGGGGGGCATGGGAGTGGTGGGGGGGGCGAGGGGATGGGGGCATGGGAGTGGTGGGGCAGGGGAGGGGTGGGGGCAGGGAGGGGGGGCATGGGAGTGGTGGGGACAGGGGGAGGGGTGGGGCAAGGGGGGAGGGGTGGGGGCAGGGGAGGGGGCAGGGGGGAGTGGTGGGGGCAGGGGAGGGGAGGATGGGGCAGGAGTGGTGGGGACAGGGGAGGGGTGGGGCATGGGAGGGTGGGGGCAGGGGAGGGGGGCATGGGGTGGTGAGTGGTGGGAACAGGTTAGGGGTGGGGCATGGGAGGGGTGGGGCAGGGGGACGGGGTGGGGGCAGGGGAGTGGTGGGGGCAGGGGGGGTGGTGGGGGCAGGGGAGGGGGCATGGGAGTGGTGGGGACAGGGGAGGGGTGGGGGCAGGGGAGTGGTGGGGGCAGGTGGGTGGTGGGGGCAGGGGAGGGGGGCATGGGAGTGGTGGGGACAGGGGAGGGGTGGGGGGCAGAGGAGGGTGGGGGCAGGGGAGTGGTTGGGGCAGGGGAGGGGGCATGGGAAGTGGTGGGGACAGGGGAGGGGTGGGGGAGGGGAGGGGTGGGGGGTGGTAGGGGGCAGGGGTGGGGGCAGGGAGGGGTGGGGCAGGGGAGCGGGGGGAGGGTGGGAGGGGAGGGGAGGGGCAGAATGGGAGGGGTGGGGGCTAGGGGGAGGGGGCATGGGAGTGTAGGGGAGGGGGTAGGGTGGGGGGGAGGGGTGGGGGTAGGGGGAGGGGAGGGGGAAAGGGGTGGGTGGGGCCGGGTGAGGGGAATGGAGGTGGGGGGAGGGGGGGTGGGCAGGGAGTGAGTGGGGGAGGGTAGGGAGTGGCGCGTGGGGAGGGGGGGTGGTAGAGGTTGAAGGGGTGGGGGCAGGGGAGGGGTGTGGGCATGGCAGGGGTGGGGGTGCAGGGGTGGGATTGGGGGTACGGTCAGGGGATGGGGTGAGGGGTCGGGCGAGGAGGAGGGGGGGGCAGGGGGAGGGGAGGTGGGGGCAGGGGAGGGTGGGGGCATGGGGGAGGGGTGGGGTCAGGGCAGGGAGGGGGTCATGGGAGGGTGGGGGCAGGGGAGGGGTGGGGGCAGGGAGGTGGGGCAGGGGGAGGTGGGGGCAGGGGAGGGTGGGGGCAGGGGAGGAGGGGGGCAGGGGGGAGTTGGGAGTGGGGGTAGGGGAGGGGTAGATAATGAACAGTATCTGGCTGACTTAACATTGATCGGAACATAATCTTGGAACGTTTCCAGCCTGGAACGTTTCCACCCTGGAACGTTTCCAGCTTGGAACGTTTTCAGCTTGGAACGTTTCCATCTTGGAACGTTTCCAGCTTAGAACGTTTCCAGCTTGGAAGGTTTCCAGCTTGGAACGTTTCCAGCAAGGAACGTTTCCAGCCTGGAACGTTTCCAACCTGGAACGTTTCCATCTTGGAACGTTTCCAGCTTAGAACGTTTCCAGCTTGGAACGTTTCCAGCAAGGAACATTTCCAGCCTGGAACGTTTCCAGCTTGGAACGTTTTCAGCTTGGAACGTTTCCAGCAAGAAACGTTTCTAGCCTGGAACGTTTACAGTTTGGAACGTTTTCAGCTTGGAATGTTTCCAGCTTGGAACGTTTTCAGCTTGTAACGTTTCCAGTTGGAACGTTTCAGGTTTGGAACGTTTCCAGCTTGGAACGTTTCCAGCTTGGAACGTTTCCAGCAAGGAACGTTCCCAGCAAGGAACGTTTCCAGAAAGGAACGCTTCCAGCAAGAAACGTTTCCAGCCTGGAACGTTTCCAGCCTGGAACGTTTCCAGCTTGGAACGTTTTCAGCTTGGAACGTTTCCAGCAAGGAACGTTTCCAGCAGGGAACGTTTCCAGCTTGGAACGTTTCCAGCAAGGAACGTTTCCAGCAAGGAATGTTTCCAGCTTGGAACGTTTCCACCTTGGAACGTTTCCACTTCGGAACGTTCCCATTTTGGAACGTTTTCAGCTTGGAACGTTCCCAGCAAGGAACGTTTCCAGCAAGGAACGTTTTCAGCAGGGAACGATTCCAGCTTGGAACGTTCCCAGCAAGGAACGTTTCCAGCAAGGAACGCTTCCAGCAAGAAACGTTTCCAGCCTGGAACGTTTCCAGCTTGGAACGTTTCCAGCTTGGAACGTTTCCACCTTGGAACGTTTGCAGCTTTGAACGATTCCACCTTGGAACGTTTCCACCATGGAACGTTTCCACCTTGGAACGTTTCCACCTTGGAACGTTTCCACTTTGGAACGTTTCCACCTTGGAACGTTTCCAGCAAGGAACGTTTCCAGCAAGGAACGTTTTCAGCTTGGAACGTTTCCACCTTGGAACGTTTCCACCTTGGAACGTTTCCACCTTGGAACGTTTCCACTTTGGAACGTTTCCACCTTGGAACGTTTCCAGCAAGGAACGTTTCCAGCAAGGAACGTTTTCAGCTTGGAACGTTTGCAGCTTGGAACGTTTCCAGCAAGGAACGTTTCCAACAAGGAATGTTTCCAGCAAGGAATGTTTCCAGCAAGGAATGTTTCCAGCAAGGAATGTTTCCAGCAAGGAATGTTTCCAGCAAGGAATGTTTCCAGCAAGGAATGTTTCCAGCAAGGAATGTTTCCAGCAAGGAATGTTTCCAGCAAGGAACGTGTTAAGTTTTGAGTGTTTTGAGTTTAGAACAGTTTTTTTTTTAATTCTTAGTCCCCGTGATGGAGGAATTATTTAGCAGGTCATCTTCGTTCATTTCATCCGGTAACGTTATAAACTTAACGTCTTAGTGAGCATTTCCACTTTGGGGATTCCATGTCTCAGAGGGAGCGATCAGTATCGAGGGTCCGCTGGGAAAAGGGTGGAGGGCCCGTCGGGGAATGGGTGGAGGGCCCTTTGGGGGTCAGGGTGGAAGGCTCCAAAGGGGTGGGAAGGGGAGAGGGAGGGGCAGGGGGAGATGGGCAGAAGGGAACTTGGAAGGTATTGATCCCTAGTTTGTGAGCGTGGACCACGTTGCCCCCCTGCTCGTCCTTTCCAGCGTCCCCTGCAGCAACACCCGTGGTACATCTCCCCCGTCATTATTCTTTCCTATACCACCCATCATGTAAGAAAATATAAACAGTGTCTGTAGAAGAAGAGCTGTCACAAGTGTCTGGAGGTGATCCGCTGGCCGTGAGCGCCCTGGCTTAGCTCTGACTTGAAGGGGATGAGCGATTAACACAGGCTTAGGATGATCGTTATATAAGGGACGGTTGCTTTGCTAAGTAACACGCTGCTGTCCAGTTGCTGGCATGGTTTCAGCGGTGGAACAAGGCAGTTGTCCGTGTAGCTAGGTTAACCAGCGCACAGACTCCGACAGACTTGCCTACACTCCTCTAACTCGTCCTTTTAATGTACATTATTTACCCTCCCTGTATCTCCTACGGACACGATACTTATTTCCTAGACGGATGCTAGTGTTTATGAAGTACAGCTAGTGCTTCCTGCTACCGGGGATTAGTTCCTGAAAACACGGAGTACAATATCATTGCTCAAAATTGCGATTCACGGCAACGCTTGTGAGAGGAGGTTACTTATATACGCAGACAGCCGCACCGCCACCTCAACATGTGGCAACAGCCCATGGTATGTGCTCGCTCCAGTCACTGCTCTTTCTGAGGACGCAGGACATTTGACCTCCCGTCGCAGGCGAACACGGAGGCACCAGAAGTGATAGAAGCAGCAGGTGGGACTGAAGGAACGACGAGAGACTTGACACAAGAGTCTGAGTTTTGTCTAACTAAACCGGCAACTTGTTAAAGTAGCCTTGGTGTTTCAGGGAGTGAAGAAGAGAGATAAAGAAGAGGAAGGCTGTGCAGGTGTTACTGAGTTACTATCAGGTGGTGATGCAGTCAGTGTAATTATTGAGCTACAGCGGTGTAACACTGCAAGACCTTCGATCAAGCGAGTCGCGATCCACACTGAACTTGTCGACCATCCGCAATTCAGATGTTATTTTACACTCGTTTTCTGTTAACTTGTGGCCTACGGGCAGCTTTCAACAATATTACGCAATTTTTTTGTTTATATGTGATTACTACTGGTGAGGACAAGTGTGCTGTCTCTTGAACTGTTGCTTACCCATCTACAGACACAGTAGGTCAAGACTCAAGGTTAACCTTTAGGGCTCTCCTGTGTATGGAATTTAGTAATGGCTGTTTGACAACCACATTACGAAAGATAAAAAAAAAAAATCACGTTTAATTATGTGTGCACGTAGGTCAACACAGAAATAGTGAACTACCCAGTAGTGGGGAAGGCGAGAAGAGGTGTGGCTTACCCAGCTGTGTAGTGTCGGAAGCTTGAGAGAGACAGTATAGTTATAGCTGTGAGCGGCGGACCAGTCCAGACACCTCTTAATTAACAACATTCCCTTGACAGTGGAAATCAAAGCTGATTATTATTGAGTGTGGCAATCACTCGCAGCTAATGATGCTGTCCCAGTGTCCAGGAGGAGGCTGTCTGCGATACTCAGATAAGCTGTTTCTGTTTTCAGTGCCATAGTGTGTTGGTGAGACGTTGCAGTGTGTTGGTGAAAGATGTCAGGTTGGCTCGTAGACTGGTGTCCAGGGCTTGTTGCTCCACCAGCAGCTTGACGCTCTGCTGCTGCTGCTGCTGAGGACTGTGGAAGAAAGTGAACCTTGACTTGCACATAAAATCTATCACTGCCGCATTCCATTGCCTTTCCATATAAGTGTAATAAGCGAACGAGTATCAGCAGCTAGTGCTCCGTGTCCTAAGCTCCGGAGATTGTGCAACAAGAGAGCGATTAAGAGGATTCCCCCAGCAAGGCAGCTATCACCAGCAGACTCAATTAGTGTGTGTGTGTGTGTGTGTGTGTGTAGGGAGTAGCTACAGGTGCGCGGAGAGGCTGGTAGGGGCGATGTTCCCCTACTCCACCTGCATGTGCTTCAAACCTAAAGACAAGAAGAGCCAAGCATGGGTGTGCTTCACTGCTTCAGACTCTCAGGTGAGTGTTGACATGTCACTGGCCTACCTGCCACAGGTTTCCAGGGTGGTTCCAACCCTCGTAGCCCGTCCTGGAGGCTAGAAGCTTATTGACGGCTAGCTGTTACTGCTAGCATCACGTATAACCATCACTTGTGCTTAATCTCATCTAAAGCATCATCCCACAACCAACATTGTTCACTGATTATTACACCAGCTTTCTCTTGTTAATTGTCAGCTTCTGTATTATTATAATCATTACAAAATATTAGAATATGTTTATTAGTGCGGTAAAATGTCTGTCTGTCTGTCTCTCTCTCTCTCTCTCTCTCTCTCTCTCTCTCTCTCTCTCTCTCTCTCTCTCTCTCTCTCTCTCTCTCTCTCTCTTTTACACAGGTTTTACAAGGCTAGGTTAATGATTCCTAACTTTATTTATGAACTAAGAGCTGTTACCCACATCAGCTCACTTGAAAGCCGTTTTATTGTTATGAAACATATAGATATAAGACAGGATGAAGTTGAAGCCATCTGTTGGCCAGTAATTTCATTTGATCAACTGAATTCATTTCGCTGATATTATGATGTATGAACATGTTCCAGACTTGGGTTATCCTAGGAATAAATGCTTTCAGATGAAGTGATGTTCTGGAGAAGTGTACAGAGTGAAGTTATTGCTGGCTGCCCGTCTTGTTGTGTAGACGCTCACTTCTCGCTGTTCTCGAAAGGGACCAAAGTGTGGCACTTTGACAATATTGGCATTGTACATAATAGTAAGGCCACCCTCATGTGCTGAAGGCTCTGTTGAAATGACAAATCTATCCAGGCTGGGTCTAGGCGAGAGATGAGTCGTCTTGTTGTGTTCTCTGTTCTGTCAAGAAATCGCAGATTAGACGGAGGGCAGGAACTCCTAGAAAGTGGAGCATACTCAAGGTGTGAGTGTACTTGTGCCTCTTACAGAATCTTGCAACCTCTGCTGTCGAGCAGATGCGAGATACGTCGAAGTGCTGTAAGCTTCCTGGCTGCCTTGTTTACAAGATTTACAACGTGGTCCTTTATGGTCAGTTTGGAGTCAAATTTCATTCCACGGGTACCAACTCTCCGATTCATTCTTACCACTGCTCCAGCATACCATCATGATGCCTAGAAACCATCATTATTTGTGTATTCTGAGGAGCAAATGTTACCTGCCACCGTTTACCCTAGGTTGATATAGCTGTAAGCTGGTGATTGATTTAACTTAGAGCAGCTAGCATTTCCTCTCTTGGATGAGTAAATGGCAGAGTACAATCGTCTGCATGTGCATGGAATTCTGGGATGAGATGAAGGTCAGTGAAGTAGGCATTTCATAACAATGGTCCCAGCACACTTCCCTGTGGAATACTTACCCCAACAGGATATCTTGCTGACTGTCCTGTTGAGAACTAGGCTTAGAGATCTACCATGAAGGTGCAGCGCTGTATAGCCCTTGTGGCTTAGCGCTTCTTTTTGATTATAATAATAATACCATGAAGGTAATCACTGAGGAGACATAGTGTAGAGCCTGCAGTTCCTAGTGCTTGCAGTTTTGCGAAGAGTCCCTGGTGCCACACCCGGTCGAAAGCACCAGCAATGTCCAGTGCTACCACACAGCTGACTTTGGATTCATACAGTGTTTTATGCCACTTAGTGGAAAGGTTTAACAGATCAACAGCAGAGTAACCCTTTCTGAAACCATATTGACGGTCACAATGTATTAAGTGGTAGTCAAAAAACTTTGTCATCTGCCGTGAGATTATTGTCTCAGGGATCTTGCCAGTGATTGACAGGAGTGACACTGTCTGTAGTTGCTGATTTCAGCTCTGCTCTTTTTTTGTGAACAGGGACTACATTTGCCTCTTTCCATAGAGAGGGTCATTTACTCTCTCTCAGAATAACACTCAAGAATTTCAGTCAATAAAGATGCCTTTGGAACCTTGTATACAACATGTGTTAGGCCAGTCATTGAGTATGCTGCACCAACATGGAGCCCACACCTGATAAAGCACGTACAGAAACTCAACAAAGTGGATACGCTCGCAAAGAGGCGAGCATCAGAACTGAGAGAAGTACATCACGAGAGGTTGAAGGAACTGAACCTGACCACCTTAGAGGAGAGAAGGACGAAGATAGACAAAATTACGGAGAAGATAGGGTAGATAGGAACATACTGGATTAAGAGGATCAAAGGAGCCGCACGCGGAGGCTGAGCACAGACATAAGCCGTAGGGATAAATAACTCGATACACAGCTTCAAATGTGGATATGATACCCCAAGGGACCAGAAAATTAGTGACGCCGATGAGGGTAATCTATTAGGAGAACTAAGTCTCTACCCCCACGAACAAAACTCGGCGAGTACAGTTTACTCACACACACACACACACACACACACACACACACACACACACACACACACACACACACACACACACACCACACACACACACCACACACACACACACACACACACAAAGAGGATCCATACATAGCTTTAAGAGGAGGTATGATAAGGCTCTTAGAGCAGGAAGAGAATGAACCTAGCAGTGTCTAGCGATGAGGCGGGGACAGGAGCTGTGACTTGACCTCTGCAACAACCAATAGGTGAGTGGTGGCAAAAAGTCAGACAATAAGATAAACAACGTATCTTATATACACTTGGAGAACCTTAAAGGAACTAATCGCAAATCTACACAAATAAGTGTCAGGGGCCCAAGACTGTTCAACTGTCTCCGAGCATACATAAGGGGGATTACCAATAGACCTTTGGCTGTCTTCAAGAGGGAGCTGGACAGACACTAATATCAGTACCTGACCAGCCGGACTGTGGTTCATATGTCGGTTTGCGTGAGGTCAGCAGTAACAGCCTGGTTGATCAGAGCCTGATCCAACGCGAGGCCTGGTCATAGACCGGGCCGCGGGGCCGTTGACCCCCCGAAGCACCCTCTAGGTATTATATGTGAGACTAGAGGTTAAATGTAATAGACAGGACTGTAGATAGCCATTACTACACGTATATACACACAGATAGACAAGGAAGAGGCTGATAGACAAGGAAGAGGCTGATAGACAAGGAAAGAGAGATGGCATGCAGTAGGCAAGGGAAGAAGCTTCAGAAACAGACAGCAAAGAGAGTGATTACAGACAGCAGAGAAAGTGACAGATAGAGAAACATGCAGATGAGGCAGACAGGAGGAGATATAGCTATTCGTTTTTTCAGGAAGAGATCATGGTCAGGCTTAATAATCGCAGTTGTCAGGTGTTTCATCACAGACAGGTGTCAGCGGGGAAGTGTCGTCAGGTGTCACACACGGTTAATATGATACCTGCCTCAGCCTGGACACGGGGCGATAAAGTGTGACACCTTTCTGCGTAACTGTTTAAATCCAAGTGTAACAAGCAGTTCTGCTTGGTAGTGCGTGTTCGCTTAGTTGGTGTCTCGCTTAGTCGTGTCTCGCTAGTGCGTGTCTAGCTAGGTGCAGTGTCTCGCTTTAGTGTGTGTCCTCGTTTAGTAGTTGTACCGCTTCAGTGCGTGTCCGCTTGTGCGTGTCTAACTTTAGTGTTGTCCGCTTAGTGGTTCTGCTTTAGTGCGTTTCTCGTTTAAATCAAGATGTACACGCTTTAGTGTGGTCTGCTTGGTAGTGCGTGTCTCGCTTTAGTGCGTGTCTCACTTTAGTGTGTGTCTCGCTTAGTGCGTGTCTCGCTTAGTGCGTGTCTCGCTTTAGTGCGTGTCTCGCTTTAGTGCGTGTCTCGCTTTAGTGCGTGTCTCGCTTTAGTGCGTGTCTCGCTTTAGTGCGTGTCTCGCTTAGTGCGTGTCTCGCTTTAGTGCGTGTCTCACTTTAGTGTGTGTCTCGCTTTAGTGCGTGTCTCGCTTTAGTGCGTGTCTCGCTTTAGTGCGTGTCTCGCTTTAGTGCATTCAGAAACAGAAAATAACTCGTCAAACATTGCAATATCAATCACCTTGTGATTGATTGTGTCGTGGGAGGATCTACCCTAACTGTCGCATTCACTATGTCAGTACCGGAAGTCGCACACCAGAAGATGCTGTGTTCTGGCATTGTAATAGATCAAACCAATTATTGTATTGTAATGGACCTAACTAGTTATTGCATTGTAATGGACCTAACTAGTTATTGTATTGTAATGGACTTAACTAGTTATTGCATTGTAATAGACCTAATTCTGCAGCCACAAATAAACGATAACACACACACACACACACACACACACACACACACACACACACACACACACACACAATATTCAATACATCTATCGAAACAGGGAGATTGCCTGAGGCATGGAAGACAGCAAATGTAGTCCCAATCTTTAAAAAAGGAGACAGACATGAAGCATTAAACTACAGACCAGTGTCACTGACATGTATAGTATGCAAAATCATGGAGAAGATTATCAGGAGAAGAATGGTGGAACACCTAGAAAGGAATGACCTCATCAACAGCAGCCAACATGGTTTCAGGGACGGGAAATCCTGTGTCACAAACCTACTGGAGTTCTATGACATGGTGACAGCAGTAAGACAAGAGAGAGAGGGGTGGGTGGATTGCATTTTCTTGGACTGCAAGAAGGCGTTTGACACAGTTCCACACAAGAGATTAGTGCAAAAACTGGAGGACCAAGCAGGGATAACAGGGTAGGCACTGCAATGGATCAGGGAATACTTGTCAGGAAGACAGCAGCGAGTCATGGTACGTGGCGAGGTGTCAGAGTGGGCACCTGTGACTAGCGGGGTCCCACAGGGGTCAGTCCTAGGACCAGTGCTGTTTCTGGTATTTGTGAACGACATGACGGAAGGAATAGACTCTGAGGTGTCCCTGTTTGCAGTTGACGTGAAGTTGATGAGAAGAATTCACTCGATCGAAGACCAGGCAGAACTACAAAGGGATCTGGACAGGCTGCAGACCTGGTCCAGCAATTGGCTCCTGGAGTTCAATCCCACCAAGTGCAAAGTCATGAAGATTGGGGAAGGGCAAAGAAGACCGCAGACGGAGTACAGTCTAGGGGGCCAGAGACTACAAACCTCACTCAAGGAAAAAGATCTTGGGGTGAGTATAACACCAGGCACATCTCCTGAAGCGCACATCAACCAAATAACTGCTGCAGTATATGGGCGCCTAGCAAACCTCAGAACAGCATTCCGACATCTTAATAAGGAATCGTTCAGGACTCTGTACACCGTGTACGTTAGGCCCATATTGGAGTATGCGGCACCAGTTTGGAACCCACACCTAGCCAAGCACGTAAAGAAACTAGAGAAAGTGCAAAGGTTTGCAACAAGACTAGTCCCAGAGCTAAGAGGTATGTCCTACGAGGAGAGGTTAAGGGAAATCAACCTGACGACACTGGAGGACAGGAGAGATAGGGGGGACATGATAACGACATACAAAATACTGAGAGGAATTGACTAAGGTGGACAAAGACAGGATGTTCCAGAGATTGGACATAGTAACAAGGGGACACAGTTGGAAGCTGAAGACACAGATGAATCACAGGGATGTTAGGAAGTATTTCTTCAGCCACAGAGTAGTCAGTAAGTGGAATAGTTTGGGAAGTGATGTAGTGGAGGCAGGATCCATACATAGCTTTAAGCAGAGGTATGATAAAGCTCACGGCTCAGGGAGAGTGACCTAGTAGCGATCAGTGAAGAGGCGGGGCCAGGAGCTCGGACTCGACCCCCGCAACCTCAACTAGGTGAGTACACACACACACAACAATAACCCTAGAATACGCTAACATCTCCCTTTCCTGCCTGATCCCTTCCTTTAGGGGTACTCCCATAATCCCCTTAATTCAAGATATTTAAGCTACCCTTTTCCCTAGATCGAAACCGACTACCTACCAGCAGTAGTGTTGCTACACTGGAGGTCACTACCAGCAGTAGTGTTGCTACACTGGAGGTCACTACCAGCAGTAGTGTTGCTACACTGGAGGTCACTATCAGCAGTAGTGTTGCTACACTGGAGGTCACTACCAGCAGTAGTGTTGCTACACTGGAGGTCACTACCAGCAGTAGTGTTGCTACACTGGAGGTCACTACCAGCAGTAGTGTTGCTGGTGTGTTTCAAGACATTACCCTCGTGGGTCTGAGTGTTAATGTATAAATAATTAAAGTGTTAAGACTTGTTACTAAAGAGAGCCACTTGTTACAAACATAGTATTGTACTTACATATCTAGTGCTGCCTCCGCTGGGCTATTTTACCTTGTAAATAATATACAATATCTTATAATATATATATATATTTATATATATATACAGTATATATATATATATATAATATATATATATATATATATATATACATATATATATAAATATATATATACATATATATATATATTATATTATATATATATGTATATTATATATATATATATATAATATATATAATTTATATGCAATAACATCACAGTAAACAGGTGATTTCAGAATATGCAAAACAAACCACTGTGAAAGAATAGAGAAGTTCCAAGCGCTTTCGTGATACTCACATTATCAAGAACAATGAAAGTAAAGCATCAAAGGAAGGTTATATAAAGGGGTAGTCCACATCTCACTAACAGATCCACAAAACGAAACACCTGACGCGAGACAGAAGGCCCGCCGGCCGAACTAGACAGTCCTTCATCAACCCACAACATAACTATTTCTACCAAGAAATAAGACATTTAAAAAATTATTATTTGTCCAAGGTATTAGTAAATTCTTCCCAAATTATATTAATTATAAATGGATCAATTATATAAACCAAAGGAAAATTCATATTATTGTTAAAACTGCTTTTATGAACACAGATTCAATTATATTCCTGTCGACCATGGACTTCTTGATACTACTTCTCAACTTTTTGAAAATCAATTGATGGTTATAAATCTCCTTACATGAAATAAATAGACATTGGATCTTGTCCAGTTCTAATGCTATATTTATGTTGTTTTAAATCTTAGAAAAAATCCCTGAAACCGTAACAGCATTTCAATAAAACTATAAAACATTCTACTGAAAGGCAAAGATGAATTAGTCAAACAATTTACTTCCACTAATCCATCTTTACCTTACATGTATGGACTATAAAAACACACAAACAGGGAATCCAGTCAACCAATTATTAGCTCCATAGGGTCAGTATTCATATAAATTATCCAAATGGCTTTGATATTTTGAGCCCTATTGTTGGCAAAATTTCTAACTTTAATGTTAAAAACAACATATACTTGGGTTGAATAAATTAAGCTCCTTGACTGACTTAAATGATTTTAACTGGTTAGTTTTGATGTTTACTTCTTTGTTTACGAAAGTTCCTGTTGATGATTTATTAAGTTTTCTTATCTTGAAGAACTCGTTAACTATGATTTACAATTGCCAGTTCCTACTATCATTAAACTTATTAAACTTTGCATTGTTGATGCAAAATTTGTATTTAATGATAAGTTTTACACTCAGAAGTTTGGTATGGCAATGGGAAATCCTCTTTCACCTGTTCTTAGTAACCTATACATGGAATTTTTTGAAACAAGGTTGCTTAACACAATCCTCCCTAATAGAGCTAAATGGTTCAGATATGTTGATGATATTTTGTGTCTTATGCCCAAAAATGTAGATATACACCATTTCCTTGGAAAATTAAATAGCTTAGCCCATTCTATAAACTTTACTGTTGAGTTTGAAGAAAATAACTCATTGCCTTTTCTAGATGTTTTAATTATTAAGGGTAATAATGAATTCAAATTTAAAATTTACAGAAAACCTACAAATAACTGTTCCTATGTCCACTATTATTCCTCGCATCAAGATAGAGTCAAACTGTCTGTTTTCTCATCAATGTTTTTGAGAGGTTTACGAATTTGTAGTCCTGAGTTCATAGATGAGGAAATATCCAAAATTTATGAAATAGGTAATGATTTAAAATACCCAAGAAATGTAATTGATAAATCTTTTAAAGTTGCTAGAAATACTTTTTACAATCCAAAAAGGCACAACCAGCCTTATTCAACTAAAAATATGTTGGTTCTCCCTTACCATGAAAACTTGGTTGATATCCCTTCTCTTCTTAAGACTTTTAATATTAAAGTTGTATTTAAAAATCTTGATACAGTAAAAAAACTTTTGATAAAGAATTCCCCCCAAAATGCAGGTGAAATTGCTGGCCTAGAAAATGTACAGAGAACCTTCACGGCGCGCATAACGGAGATAAAACACCTCAATTACTGGGAGCGCTTGAGGTTCCTGAACCTGTATTCCCTGGAACGCAGGCGGGAGAGATACATGATTATATACACCTGGAAAATCCTAGAGGGACTAGTACCGAACTTGCACACGAAAATCACTCACTACGAAAGCAAAAGACTTGGCAGACGATGCAACATCCCCCCAATGAAAAGCAGGGGTGTCACTAGCACGTTAAGAGACCATACAATAAGTGTCAGGGGCCCGAGACTGTTCAACTGCCTCCCAGCATACTTAAGGGGGATTACCAACAGACCCCTGGCAGTCTTCAAGCTGGCACTGGACAAGCACCTAAAGTCGGTTCCTGATCAGCCGGGCTGTGGCTCGTACGTTGGTTTGCGTGCAGCCAGCAGTAACAGCCTGGTTGATCAGGCTCTGATTCACCAGGAGGCCTGGTCACAGACCGGGCCGCGGGGGCGTTGACCCCCGGAACTCTCTCCAGGTAAACTCCAGATGTGTCTATAAGATTCCTTGTAAATTGCGATAAAGTTTATTACGGTCAAACTGGTAAAAATCTCGAACTAAGATTAAAACAACATAAATATAGCATTAGAACTGGACAAGATTCCAATGCTCTATTTATTCATGTAAGAGATTTTAACCATCCAATTGATTTTCAAAAAGTTGAGAAAGTAGTATCAAGCAAGTCCATGGTCGACAGGAATATAATTGAATCTTGTTTCATAAAAAGCAGTTTTGACAATAATATGAATATTTCCTTTGGTTTATATAAATTAGTTCGGCCGGCGGGCCTGCTGTCTCGCGTCAGGTGTTTCGTTGTTGTGGGATCTGTTAGTGAGGTGTGGACTACCCCTTTATATACCTTCCTTTGATGCTTTACTTTCATTGTTCCTTGATAATGTGAGTAGTCACGAAAGCGCTTGGAACTTCTCTATTCTTTCACAGTGGTTGTTTTTGCATTTATATATATATATATATATATATATATATATATATATATATATATATATATAATATATATATATATATATATATAATATATATATATATATATATAGGATGGGGTCCACCTCTGGTGTAAATTGTGGGACCCATAGCCTCGGAGAAGTGGATAAAAAGGCTTCAAGGAAGAATATTGGCTTTCTAATAGTATGTGACTGTTAGGTCAGCATTCGACTCCTCTCTGTTTATTATTCTCATCACCTCAGAACTCCACATGTGTCCTTCCCCTTCATCTATTTCCTGTTGCCATTCCTCGTAATTTGATATCCTACCTGGAAAAACTGCAGATATCTCTGTAAGTGTTGTGATGCCTACAGCTGTCCCTGCTGTTCACTCATTACACTAGTTACTCGTGTGTTATTCTGTCTGCATTTGTGCACTATATAGTGAGGCCTGGTTATGGGCTTGACCCCCGGAACACCCTTCAGGTATACTTTCAGCTTCCTTTATCTTGCTATGTTCCGGGTTTCCATGTCCTGATAACCTGACCATTGCCCATGGGTCATGAGGATTAAAGGGAAAGTAAATAGAGGTGGCAATTGAAGTTTTGGATGAGAGGTGGTTGTCGGGAATGATCCTTTGCTCGATTGGTAGCCCACTCAGCTCACACTGGTTGTCGGTGGTACGATCCCCTGCTGTCCCTCTTAACCTAGCAGTAAGTAGGTACCTGAATGTTAGACGGCTGTTGTGGGTCGCATCCTGGGGGACAAAATTAACCTAAGTTACCCGAAATGCTCTGCATAAACAGGGACTTTCTGTATAGTATGTCACAGATGTCAGCTATGGTCTGTATAAGTTGTATCATGTAGAAATAAAGATTATTATTATTATTATTATTATTATTATTATATTATTATTATTATTATTGTGGGTGAGGTGAGGTGAGAGGTTGGGTTTGGTTTTCAATTTCTATACTTAAGCGAAGGTTTGTTTGAGGCCTGACCTTGTATATTGGAACCTTTGTATGGTGTAACTTTGGGAACTGTGTTGTCACTTTTCTTATGTTCACCACTGTTTCTCTTTCCTGTGTTTCATTGTGTTTCATTCCTGTGTTTTCATTCCTGTGTTTTATTTCTGTGTTTCATTGTCTCCCTAGTGGTTCCTTTCTCATTTTCTGTTCTGTCGTAATCCAAGTACACATTCTTATATCTTTTTCGTGTAGCCTTCGAAGTATATATATATATATATATAATATATATATATATATATATATATATATATATATATTATATATATATATTAGTATTCTGTAATGTGATATCTCTCTTATAAGGTTATTTATTTGTTTTTTTTAGATTTTGTCACCGAAGTGGCTAGTTTATTGTGTACGTCGTGTCATTCCTATGGAGGGTAGCGCAAGAACCTATGGATACACAGTAGGCCTAAGAACTAGGCCCCTAAAGGGTTAACATTAGTACATCTGGATTTATATCTACAGGTCACTTATGTGTTACAAGGAAATTTAGGAAATTGGCTTAATATATCTGGTATGTTATTTTCATTAATAAGTTTGACTGGGCATATTCTGCCTCTTCAGTTGTCTAAATATTTGTCACTTCTATTATTCTATCCTCTGCTCTTGTCAACAAAAGCTCTTATGAGAGTAAGACACATGTGTAACATCTGGGTATCTTTATTGTAGACGTTTCGCCATCCAGTGGCTTTATCAATACAAATTCTAGGACATAACTTGAAGACAGTAGAACTATGTACAGAAGATGAGGTAATCAGTCCCTCAACCTAGGAGTAGGTGCGAACAGCACCATAGTCGTGGAGATTCTGAAGCAGAAGAAAGAATCCTGGCGCTTATATAGTAACGTCAGGTGAAGCAGACGAGGGCAAATTCACTGGTAGGCGGGATTCCCCAGTGGAAGTAGGTCCTTCCCAAAGAGATGGGTTAGTTGTAGTAGTATTTGTCGTAGTCGTGAAGGTTATGTACTGGATGGCGAAACGTCTACAATAAAGATACCCAGATGTTGCACATGTGTCTTACTCTCATCTTGTCGGTATTATATACCATTCGTACACAAAAGCTCTTATGTTTAGTTTCTCCATCATGCATCTCTCTTGACTTGTGTTGTCGTCAGCCTCGTCAAGACCGTCAACCATCACTCACGACTTTCCTCCTCCCAGTTTTTTCCTCTCACAGTTGTTTTGTTAACAGTTCCTTTATTGCTCCCCTTATCTTCTATACCTCCTGCGGCTTCCTAATAGAAAATCTTCATTAATTCTCCATCTCCTTAACTTCTCTCCTCTTGTCATTGTCTCTGCCTCTTTTCACCTTCCCATCAATTCAACTCCCTCCATCAATTCTTCAACTCTTTTCATCAATTCTTCAACTCCCTCCATCAATTCTTCAACTCCTTCCATTTCTTCATCTCCCTCCTTCAGCCTCCTTACGTTTTCTTCCGGATTATTGTACTATTTTCTTCACCTACAAGTGGCGTCTTTAATCACTTTGCTTGCTTACCACCATCTCTTCCTTCATAGTATTTTCTAATCAGGTAACAGGTGGGGTTTGAACTCATGGCAAGTGAGTTGTAAAACTCACAGGCCAGTGCGTTAACCACTGGGCCAGCTGGCTACAATAAGATTCTCCCAAGTAGGTATATTTATATCCCATAGGGAGGTTAACTTGAGCCACCACTGTGACCACACATGGAAGGTTTTACAGACGAATCCACACCAGCCACGATGATTGTGTGTGTGTGTGTGTGTGTGTGTGTGTGTGTGTGTGTGTGTGTGTGTGTGTGTGTGTGTGTAAACCAGATATCCATGAGTATGCATGTATGTATATAGAAACAAATGTTAATAATAAACTCTTTCTATCTGTCTGTCTGTCTCTCTCTGTCTGTCTGTCTCTCTCTCTCTCTCTCTCTCTCTCTCTCTCACACACACACACACAGGAGTAACCTTGACATTGATTTATGACTGTTAGGTAAATGAGAGAGCATTAAGGGGAATCAAGGTAAAGTGAATGAGAGAGCATTAAAAGGAATTAAGGTGAAGGTGGGAGGTGGTAGAGAAGTGAGGGAATTTAAAGGAAAGTAGTGGATAAGGGAGAGCGAAGAAGAAAGGAAAGGGGAAAGGTGGAGTAGGGGAAATGTGAGGATAAAGGGAAGGTGAGGGAGGAAGGGAGAAAATAGAAAGTGGGGAAAATTAAGGGAAGGGAAACAATTAAACGGGAGGAAAGTGAGGGGAAGGGAGAGAGAGGGTTTAAAGTGAGGGAGAGAGAGAGAGAGAGAGGGGTAAAGTGAGGGGAGAAGGGAGGAGTCATGTCCTGGCCCGAGAAATTGGCCTCACCCAACATCACTGACTAAAGGATCAATACATTGTCTCTGAACTTGTGTGTGTGTGTGTGTGTGTGTGTGTGTGTGTGTGTGTGTGTACTAACCTAGTTGTGCTCACCTAGTTGAGGTTGCAGGGGTCGAGTCCTAGCTCCTGGCCCCGCCTCTTCACTGATCGCTACTCGGTCAGTCTCCCTGAACCGTGAGGTTTATCATACCTCTGCTTAAAGCTATGTATGGATCCTGCCTCCACTGTGTGTGTCATCCGTCATGACTTCTACTCCCACCCTCAACTTTTGATTTTTCACCCTCCCCCCCTTCCCGTTAATCTCCATCCATTTTAACTTCTACCCCACATTCAGCTTTTGAATTCCACCCGCACCCCAACTTTTGAATTACACCTACACCCCAACTTTTGAATTACACCTACACCCCAACTTTTGAAT